>JAPMNP010640075.1:0-15303 GCA_029874935.1 Atherina boyeri | reverse complement strand
GAACTACAGGAGGATTCATCGGTAACTAAATGAAGAACAGAAAACTTGAACTGAGGTTATATAGGGCCTCTGACAAACATGGCAACCAGTAAAAGGCTCCTGCTGTGACTGTAAACAATGACTCTAATTCGCCATAATGCTTCTATGGGTCTAAAGCTCTGGGAGATGCAATGGCCAGTCTCAGTGGCTTAATTATCTTTCTAATTTGTATTAGCACTTGCTATCCTCTCAGGGATAATTATGTATCTTGTGTGTGAGCAGGCTTAATGAGGTTAACTTGAGTCTTTACGCAGTATAGGAGTTCCGTCACCTCAGAGAAGGAGAAAAGCTGCTGATTGCTGTGTTTTTCTCCCATATAGATGATGACCATTAAGTCTTTTAAATCCCAACAGAGTGCAGAGGCACAGTGCACTTTTTCTCGGTGCTTACAGCAGACAGAAGTTAGTTTTCAGTTTTAGCTGAAAGGTAGCAGGTTAAAGCAGCGGAGAGCGCACCACAATGGCTAAACCCTGCCCATGCTGACCAGTTGTAGATAAAAATCAAAGAATGTTCTTATCAGATTAGTATAACCTTGCTATCATTCTCTGTGTTCCCTCCACCCCCCCCCCCCTTCCCCTCCCCTCTGGTGACATTTTCAGGAAATCTCAGCACTATAGCAGCCGAAAGTCAGCGTGCACTGAAGTGAATCATGTTTAGCAGGTATTGATAAGGCTGATAAGAGCTCTATCTCGCCTCTTGATGTCATCTGAATTCCTAAAGTCCTGTGATCATGCGCCGTTTCCCCCTCGGTTTATACGTGATATACTGTGCACCACTGGTACAAAAGACTACATTTTTTCCCTCTTATGGCAGAGTGTAATCCACAGCTAAAGAGCTCTCATTTATTTGCTGCACCCCTCCCATTTTTTTTTTGCTTGCTCAATACTCTGCTGTTTTTACTGCAGGTTAGGGAAGAAAAGCATCTTATCTGTTACTAGGGGGATTTATTGGTGTGAAAAAGATAATTGCTATTCATAGGCCACTGGGGGCTGATTTACAACCACTAATATTTAGGATTCCTAGAGCCGTTTTTCAGCTTTTTTTTTTTTATCTCCAGCCCTGCCTGCAGCATGGAGGGGAGAGAGGTCACGTTGGATGATGAGGGATGGGCTGGGCAAAGCCTCCACTCAGAGCAATTTGGCTGAAGACTAATGTGTGAGGAAGCAGCCAACATGAAAAGGCTTCATCCACGTAGGTCTGCCCGGAGCTGACAAACACCTGTTCTACTTAACCTGTAATGAGTCTGCAGCCGAGATCTGCCTTAGACCCTTTTTGTCTGTGAGGGCAATCCTAAGAAAACAAAACTGCCAATAAAGTGGGAAACCTGGAATGATATTGCTTTGAAATCTCTTTTATTGTGTCTGAAGATGTGTATAAAAAAGACATACCTGGAATGGCCACTTCAAAAGCTCTAAACTGAACATCAGCGAAGCCCTCGTTTTCCTTCGGGCGGTTTTATTCATACAGTGAAAATATGTCAACTTGTCCTGACAAAGGTCATACCGTGGTTACGTTGATCATATTACCTGAATTACAGGTAGTTTTTTTTTCTTTCTTTTTTTTCTTTAAGTTTGTGAAGGTTGGTTGCAGGCGAAACAGGAAATGAAGAGTTCTGGGTCTGTCTGTCCATGCTGATCCTCCAGTTGACCGGGAGGCAGTGGGGGCTTCATCAAGAGCACTCAGATGTGAGGTCATGGGTTCAAAGTCCAGGTGTTGTGCCTCACAGCAGGACACGTCACAATCTAAACTGTACAAATGAATTCAGAGGACCCTCCCATCCTATGCATCCTGACTTTGGAGGTAATAATCTCCCCTATTTGAAATAGTTTCTTTCAATTTGCCAGATTACTGGAAATTTAGCAGATCTAAACACTTTTTCTACCGTTTCTTTTTATTTGAGATTATCACCACATTTAATTTTCAATTTGTTGCCTAAATTAAAAGTGAAATAAAAAAACATCTGCAAATAGAAAAGCTCAAGAACTTGCAGCTCTTCCTTTTTTATACCCATTTCATTGATTCAATTTCTCCTCCTTACAAGATGTCACTTTGTCTGAAAGCGTATTCATCCTGCATATGCGACTCTTAATAATGCTAATCTTTTTGCCAGAGCAGAAATCTCATGGAGGGATAATCTGAGATAAATATAGTTAATTGAGGCCAGGTGAACTTTCTTTATCAGCAGCACAGTCAACCAATCTGAAGTAAATGTGATAATTAGAACGGAGATGTCTTCACCGAGAACAGAGCGTGGTCCTGTCCCGCAGCCATTTGCCTCAAATTATATCTGATTTCACAACACATCAGAAAATCTGTAGCAAATTAGTTAGGTTGAGGATGCAGTAATGCTTCCTATAGCCACGTATAAACATAATCTGGAAGCAATAAGCAAGAAGGACATCTATTTTCCCTCAACAACCATGTGTTTCTGATCTTTAATGACACTGTAAATCTTCTGCATGGATCTTTCTAATAAAACAAGTGCATCAAACAAGATGTACTTTCTCACTGAAAGAAAACAGGGCTAATTCAAGCGGAAAAAAACACGCCCACCTCTTTTCCTTTCGTTTCCTGGTGAGGTATGAAAGGGTGCTCTCTTTGGCCATACAGGCAGCCTGTGCTCCACTGAGCCTGACCACCATTAACACCCCTGATAAACCTCATCCTAATTACTCATTCAGCCTGACAGAATCTCCTTAATTACAAACTTCATTAGCCTGCAGGACTTTGTTTTTCTCCAGAAAAGGAGGGAGCAGGGGACAGCTCAGGCCAAGGTGCAGTGGAGGCGAGGGGTGTGTGCTTAACCACCGTATTCCTCCATGTTTTTATTTCTTTTCTTTCCTCTTATTTTTTTTTTCTTTTTTAAAGATGTTAAGACCTTAGTCAAGATCTAATTAGATTCATGGTGAGAATCAGACACCTTTTAACTAGCCTCTAGAGTCCCCCTAAAAGGACAGCGAGATCGAGGGTAAGAGAGGCACAGAGAATTAAATTGACCTACTGCTGCCTTTCATGTGTGAAGTGGTCTGATTTGCCATGTCCTCACCTCCAAATACAAAATAACCTGCAGCACTTACACACCCTGCTACCATTATACCTCGCTTATAAACACATAGGACAGCCTGTGGGGGGAGGGGGAGGACAAAGGCTGCAACAACACCATGTGCCGTGGTTTTAGGTCTTGTAGTAATTGGTATTGAAAAGACACGCATTACCTGGTTTATGTGTCCCACACTCAGCACCGCGCTTGTTTATTCCTGCTGCATTCCACAAAGTGATGCACACGAGTGCCGACCATCACACGATCACATGGCTTCAAAGTCAACTGTCACTCATTTCTGTGGGTTACGTGCATTTAGAGTTCATATGTTCACGCCGCATGCAATTATATGGTGGAGCGATGAGTGTTAGCACCAGTTAATGTCAGGTGAAGCACAGGGTGCTGATGCATAATGGAGGTGCTGCACAAGCGCTGATATTGGACGGGTCCAAAACCCTGACTGGTCAGACTTCAAAGTCTCTTGGTGTGTGAGGAGTGTGTCTGCTACTTCTGGAGAAGTAATTATTTCACCTTAAGCTTACATACAGCCTCCCAAGAAGTGATGCTCGTTATTAATTAGAAGGCTGCACTTGGAAACTCCACTTGAGATCTTTAGGCGGCGTTAGCATCCTTCTCTGGCAATAGCTAAGCTGTGATGTGAAGGAAGAACATAATGAGTGAATGATCAGCAGGTGTAATTTCGGTTTGTTTCTCTGTGGAGGTGCTAAGTTGTTCATTTGCTCATAATAGATGTCCCAACCTGAATTACTGCTACCAATCATTTACACCACCTATCAAGCAATGCTCCAATGCGAGTCGTCCCACTGAAACCCCGCGTTTATGTTATGATCAAATAACTAGATCCCTCCATATCTGCTTTTTGCATTTTTTTTCTTTAAAAACATGTTATCATTTAGATGTCAGAGTCTTCAGCACACTGTATATTTCCCACGTAACACATTTCAAACACATGGTTGCATTATTTTACGACAGGCGATTCAAGAACATCTGCCGCCAGTGGAAAAGAGAAACAAACATAAACCTTCTCTCACATTTTCCAACCTCATACTTTACATGACTTTCATGTTTCGTATCAGACTTGCGTTTAATCTCGAGCCGAAGCTGCAGACTTCAAGCTCAAGAGACAAAAACCACGTCTCAAGTTAGGTGTTTGTGCTCATCATGCAGTCTGTGTTTCTAGCCACAAGCGAGGACATCCAATTTCTTGAAACAAGCCCACAGACTATTTTGTCCAACAGCATTTTTCCACTTGGAAGACCAAGAGAATGTAGAGATTCCCACCACCCACCCACAAAGGCATCTGCACACTCACAAGAAACGCACACACAGTCCCACAGAGAGTATTGTTTGCGAATATTAGTCATGTCAAAATCAACTTCAAGTGCCTGTAGTTCAGCAGGGAGGAGGCAGGAATATGACAGCGCTGGCCAGAGAATTGGCACGGTTTGGAATTGATACCACAAATAACTTTGAGTGTTGTATGAAGCGCTGATGAGAGCTGGTGTAAGAGTTGGATCAGCATTTGTGAGCAGCTGAAACTTCATAAGTTACCATAAGCATCAAAAAGAAACCAATTCCTGTGTGTTATCAAAGCTGCTTGTTGTAAATTAGGCTTCAGAGCTCAGGCCAAGTGTGCATTTCTTGATTTTAGACTATTCCAAACAATAGAAAACAAACGTTTCTAATTTAAGAGATAAATATAAAGTATCATACACCTGCGCAATAAGCCACTCATGCAATATGTATGTAAATAGAGTCTGCTGTAAGAGTTTTACCGTAGCTTTAAACTGAAGCAAGGCAGATATGGGTTGTTATGGTATTTTGTAAAATATTAAACTGATTTTCGTTTTTCCATGTGAACAAGTCATCACAAGCACTCCAGAGCTAAATGACTAAACTATGGATGGTTATAGCATTATAAGGAGTATGTGATGTTTTAATATTACACTTATTGTGACACTAGTCTGTTTTAAGGTGCTCAATGAAAAAGCCAAAGATCTAAAGTTACATTTTAAACTCATGTCACAAGCTCGGTTGACTTTTGTGCTGAGAAAGAGTAAGGAAAAGTGATGCACCACTCTCCGTCCGACAGCACACACACACACACACACTCACACACACACACACACACACACTCAAACTCACACACACACGCACACACACAAAAAAATCCTCTCTAAAACGACCACTTTAGCATTTTATGCTGCTGCACTTTTCCAGGCACTAAACTCTCAACTGCTGTCAGAGTCAGCCAGAAGAAACCTGATATGTGGAGTTTTTTGGGGGCCTGGATTTTCCCTCCCTCCTGGCCACCAAGAGGGGGAGACACAGCAAAGCTCAGCCGGGTGCAAGGCAAGGGCAGAGGAGCAGGTGCCCACAATTTCACCTGTCTGCTCAGTAACACACAATTGCAGCTATTTTGCATTTCACCCAACATTTTCTTCACCTGGACTTAAACTCAAGCTTCAGATGTGAGCTGATTTCATCACATTTGATTACAGGCATGTGACAAAACATAACACAGAAAAGAATTGGAAGTTTTACCAGAACAAGACACAAAAGCAGTGTAGCTTTCTAGCAGGCTGTAGTCCTGCAGCTTGTGTAGCCTACAGCAGGTTAAAGCGGGCCATAAAACCTGCCGTTATTTCCAAAAGTACCTGCAAGTTGTGTCATGACGCCGTCCGGCAAACAGATAGGTGGTGATGATGAGGGAGGGGACTCCCAGGTCAAGAGACACACAATAGCTCAGCAAGCACATGTGATATATTTAGTGAGGCCATTGTTTGTTTTATTTAGAGAGCGAATTGAGGATTTTCCAAACTGCTGGGCCCCTGAGGTATTTTATCAGGTGTACAGTCCGCCATATGTTACACATTAGTGTGCTGAGGGGAATGCTGGTTGCAGATACAACATATAAAATGTTTGGAGGTTGGAACTTCAGAGGACAGGGGGTCGACAATTGCTCTCTTCAGAGCTGAATTTGTGGGAAACACTTATATGCAAATGAAACAACCGGCAAATTACTGCCCAAATTGCTCCTGTATCATTAAAGAAAATAAACATAAGGAATCTCTTGGATTGCAGTAGGTCATAGGAATATTAATGCAGTGAAAATAGATGTTTACTATTACTGGCAGTGGAGAAAAAAAGGAAGAGGGAAGAAAATAGCTAATAAAGGCCTTAAACTCTAAAGCTCCCGGCATGGTCGCAGGGATCAGGCTGAGTTCAGGCAAATCCTGGAGGTGTCTGAAAACTCTATGGGCATGATAGGGCCAAAGCCAAAAAAAAAAAAAAAGCAACTGTGCAGGTGGAATAAGTTTAGTGTTTCTGATGAATATTTCATAGTGAATGTCCATTTGTCTCTGGTCGCTGTGTGACATCTCTTGATCATATGATGTCCGAGCTTTGACCTCAGTGAACACAAGCAATGGAGCACCAAAACCTAGTGAGTGAAACTCTGCATGGGTGTGACAAAGCAGCTTGTAATGTGGCTCTTGGCTTCTTTCATCCATTAACAATCACATGTTAGTGCCAGGCTGTCAGTGTAAGCTGTAACCCTGCTCTGAATTCATTAATTCTGATGGGCATTTAAAAGGGAAATGATACTCTTGTAACAATTCTAGTTTATTTTAGACAATATGATGACTAAAATGTTTTGTCATGCCTGTTAATTTAAGAGTTTAGTGCTTTTTGTATGTCATTGAACGCAGCATGCCCCTAAGACCCGCCGTCTTTAAGTGTCTGCGTGTTATCATCCACTTGAACGCCTCATATCCTTTCAAATCTAAATTGAAAATATTGTTTAATCCAAAAAAAACAGAATAAAGAAAGTATTTAGCGTATGTGCAGTTGCGTTCACGCCAGTGGAAATCCAGCGGACAAGTTAGTCAGTCCGAGTCAATAAGTGCTGACTGAGCCCGATGGCAAACTGGAAGTTGCTGCGTTTGGAAAACATAATCAAGAGAACTCATCACGGCCTCTCCTTCGTTATTAATAAAGAAAAGAAACGGAATCCGCAGCTGAGATGTTTAATTTATTATTATGTTAGCTATTTGGAGAGTGATTGTATGGTAATTGCTCATTAGTCTTGTATATTTATCGCTGCACCTTATGTCAAGGCCAGAGGAATTGTGTAGGGTGGATTCTCTCCTTTCAAGGATCCATTTCAGAGGCAATTTGTGAAACAGGACAGATCAAGTTAGTCCTGACGTGCTTTTGTGACAGGGTCGGCCCGCAGGTGCCACCTCTCAGACATTTATTGTACGCTGATGAGATGCGCCCTGGAATAAAACCAGAAAATGCTCCCTGCGCGCACATGTTGACAAACCATCTAAAGCCATCCCTTTCATAAGCCACTTCTCCCAACTTAAAAGATTTCAGCTCGATCAATTATTGACTTTGCGCACTAATACCAACTCTGTCTTCTGCATTTCCCTCCCTCTGCCACTATTCACATTACTAGTGTCAGCGGACGTAATTATACCTACTAATTGCAGATTAGAGGTTTTAGGTCAGTGGGGTCACTTGATAGGGCCGACTACTCTTTTCTGAGATGGATAATCATTTCACGTTGCAAACTAAATGTTTAATGCAGCAGAGCTTCATGGTCCAAATTGTCCGAACTTGGCTTGGTTCTGAATATTTGAAGGAATAATCAAATCGTTGTGGAGCTGTGATGATCTATAGGAGAGTTTGGCCCCTGGACCGAGCGGAGAAGCTTAAGTTTAGATAAGCGGGTCACCAAAGGTCCCTCCCTCCCAAAGTTGGCCCTTAACGCACAGCACGAGCGGTCTAGAAGAAGGATCTGATACGCGAGGGCCCACTTCACCTCACATGGCGCACACTCACCGCTTGAATTCAGGCCAGACCAATTTTATTCGTGTGACCTTATAGTCTCAAATTGCGCTTGACCGTTGTCATATGGGTGCCAGAATGTGAGCAGAGGAGCGCGTGGAATTTTTAAAATGTGAAAAATGAAACTGAATATTAAGCACGCATCCCAAGCTTAGTAGGCTACTGAGTTAGGCTGGCTGTAAATATTAGCCTGTAATATTATTTCCGCGTTGTCTGCAGAATTGGTTTAAGCTATCACTTTGAATATTTTGTTAGAATTTTTATGCACCTCTACAAAATATAAATAAATAAATGAATAACTTGCGGTTTTATTCAGTTACAAAAATACTCATATCCGATTTGATACATTTAGTTTTTAAATACCCTGACCAAAAAGCGCAAAATTCGAATTCAAGCATATATTTTCCCCTCATAAACACACCTGCCCCTAAATTTAAATAAATAAATAAATAATAGGACACTTCCAGGTGAAATTTAATCAAATCGTGCCAGGCTCTAATGAGAAGCCTATCCTGTCTCCTGTGTGTCCAAACAGGCGCACATGGGGTGTGATGGGGATAGTGGTGGTGCAGGGGAGGGAGTGCGCCAAATTTGTTTGCGGCGGATCAAGGCTCACCGCCTCCACTGCACTTTCTTTATCTTAATTCCAACTTGAAAAGATATAATTATCTAGTTTGAACAGGACTGCTATCAAATCCTTCTTTATAGGCAGGGTAGGGAAAAGCTCGAGTGGATTGTGAAGCTCTGAGCCGCTCGGTGTTGCCCGAGATAGGAGTAATGAAGTTGTGGAGTCCGGAGATACAAAGGGCATTAACCTCATTAGCATGAAACCTTTTCTTCTAACTATTGTGGGACCCTTTCAGTCCTCTAATCCCCCCTATTTCAAAGCTGGGTTTGTAATAAAGCTTTTAGTTTTTTTCCTTCTTTCCTTTTTTCCTCAAAGCTAATGGTATTCTCTCCAGATTTTTATTGCTGTTATAATCTATTGGTATTTAGAATTCCCAAATAAACAGATGCACCTCGCACCAAAAAACATTAAAGTTGGTTTTGAATTAATCAGAATTAAAAAAAAAACATAATCCAGTTTGAGTTTGATTTTTTTTCAACCCCCTATTCTGATTTGCTGCGTGCGTTTTGTTTGTGTTAATGCATCATTTCCCGCTGTAAACAACATTCAGTTCTTTTTTCTCTTTTTTGTTTTTTTTTTTTGTTTGGGTTTACAGACTCAAAAGGGAAGTCCTGCAATGTCCCCGTTCAGTCCAAAAGCAGCAGCAGCACGATGGAGCCCACAAGACAAGATTTTAAACAAAGATCCCATTTTGCGGCACATTGCAACCTTCTCTTATCGCGTCGTGAGGGGTAGTCAGATTGTACTAAATTATGTCCAACCAAGCCCCCTTGGATCCGTGGATTAAGAGATTAAAGTGGACCACTGGGCAATGCATCTCCCCCCATATTACTCGCATGATAATTGCCCAAACTGATTTGCACTTTCACAAAAGCTTGTAGAGTTTCTTTGTAAGCTGGAGCGGAACAGACGCCGCAGCCCCTGAACACAGTCGGACTGAGGAACAAATGAGGAGGCTGCTGAGGACAACAAATTACATGCTGCAACCTTATACTCCGTGATTTTAAAAAAAATCTGACTAAATTTAGGTGTCCCGACGTCACCTCAACAAACCTCAGTGCGCAATGAATCCAAAAATGATTTGGTCGCGCAGAAAGATTAAACAGGTAACAATAGCCTAATAATATTCGCCATTAAAGCAATTTGATCAGAGGCCTGTAATCAAGAGCCCGTGCTTACTGCGCGCGACATATTGATAAAACTTTATTGACAAAATATTGACAATTACATACTTCTTGGAAGTATACTTTTTGTTAAAATTGTAGCAAACTTAACACAAACACAAAAATTATTTACATTCTGTAAAAGAGGGTTTAACAGAAACATTGACTTTTAGCATTTCTGTACATGGAATACGCTCAGTGCTTGAAGTTTTTTTTTTCTCTCTTTTTTTTTCTTTTTTTCTGTCAATTCTTGCATTTAGTCCTTCGTTGCAACTTTCACTGGAGGGTCAAGTCCTGACAGAAGGCTGCACGGGGCCACAGCGACTCGTTATTGGTAAAGCTTTAGATTAAAGGAATGTCCTGATACCTTCCCTTTAAGTCCTGGATCTGTGGTCTGATTAACCTTTTTTAGAAAGATATATATTTATATATTTAATCGAAATTTATTTAGTTTCTCTTTACTTTAAAAAAAAAAAGAAAAGAAAAAGAAAACACCATAACGCATCACCGCTACTTCATATGTTTTCACAATCACTTTTACACGAGAATCATTAATTAAAGACTGCACACTTTGTAAAAAGGAAGAAGCACGACATCTCTCAGTTTGAAAATAGAGTTAAAAACAAAAATGGATTTTTTTTTTTTTTTTTTGTTCTTGGTTCGAGAAAATTTTGTCAAATTAAAACAACTACCAGGAAAATACTATACCATGCAATTCAAGTTTTACAAAAAGCAGTTTGATGTTTTGGTATCTTGGAGTGGAAACTTTTTGTTTTGCTTTTTTTTCTTTCAAAAGAAAGAAAAGAAAAAAGAAAAAAAAAAGAAAACTTCTGAAGTGCAAACGTCCAATATGAATTGGGCAGAAAAAATAGAATTAGGTTGGTGTGAGGGTTTGTAGTGGTGGTAGTTGGAAAAGTTCAGGTAGGTGGACTGAGACTCAGTCAGTCACGCTTTCCTGGGCCATTTGGATCGACTGACCCGCTTGGTGACAGCAGTGCCAGCCGGGTTTCTCTCACCCCTCAGCTGCTGACCTCCGGAGATCTGAAATCTGACATTGGCTTTGTACCCTCTCACTGTCTTTGCACGGCATCATTTATCCATGTCCTCCTTCATTCAGAAGCTTGTTTATATATATATATATATATATATGTGTGTATATATATATGTAAAGTCTGTCTTTTAATCGTCCGAAGTGACATCAATTTCCTCTGGGCTCGACTGTTTAGTCGCCAGTCTCCACCGGTTTATGTGATGCGATCCTTTCTTCTTCTGCTGAGACTCCGAGCCCTCCTCTTCCAACTTCTGCCGCTTGAACTTCGTCCTCCGGTTCTGAAACCACACTTTTACCTGAGCGGAGAGAGTAAGAAAGAAAGAAAAGGCGGGGGAAGGAAAAAAAAATACCCGTATCAGTATCAGGAGATAAACTGCGATTGGTCAGTGCGTATAAAGAGCTAAATAGAATAGCAAGGCTAAACACAAGCACTCGGCGCTACAGTGGAAATAAAGAAGCACCGTGTAAACAATGATGCATTTCTATTCCGAAAGAGTTTAAATGGGGTATTTAGCAAACTATAGAAGAATAAATCCATTTGAATATTTTCAATTTACAAATAAACTTCAGCCTTTAAAGGGTCAGCCAGCTGTTTTTTAATAAAAAATAGTAATATCCTCGATTACACCTCATTATAAGCTCTAAAAATGCAATAGGTAGCCTAACCTAAAGAAAAATATTCTAAAATTACGTGTAATTTCAATAAAAACTTTAGTAGGCCTACTAATTGGAACGTAGCCTAAATTGAAACATTTTTTCAGTAATAAGTGCTTTCTCTTTTATTCATATGTAACATTCACAGACTTGTTATTGTCAATAATCAGTCCTGCGGGGAATTAACACCTAATCGATAAATTATCTGCTTCTGCTTTGTCAATCTGCAGCCCCTTTGAGCGCTTAAATGGCAACTGAGGTGCATTTAATAAGCCTTCAGTGGGTTAATTGAAGTAGGTGACGCTTCATTTCTCCCCTCAGCTCCTCCAAAGGCCCCGCCGTCCAAAAGGAGACACAAGCGGACAAAAGACAGCGGCTGATGGGCTCAAACAGCATCTTAAATATGGCAGGGGGAATCCACTGAACCCACCTCGCTCTTTGTATCGCCTATCCCATAAAATGGTTAACTGGTTANCCCCCTCCCTCAAAACAAAGTAATTCAAGCCCTCCTGAAATGAGGTTAGGCCTACACAATGACGGTGGATTTCATCCAGCAGAAAGCCCCCCCTGTCTTCGGTTGACAACATGCATTTATGGACCCTGGTTAGCAGAAACAATATAATGGCTGATTTTTTTTTTTTTTTTAAATGACTGTTTGGCAAATTGATATAGGTAGTTTGTGGGTAAATATGTAATTTTTCTTTTTTCGCGGCCTGGTTTCAAAGGACACCATGGCAAACACTGCTGCGTTCAAGGAAAATGAAACAGAACACAAAAGCAACACATATGAGCTCCAACATCAGCCATCGTGGGATAACAGATGGACTAATAAACAAATAAACATGACAACAATATTCGAGGATGGGTGTGTTCGTGAGCAAAGGATGATAAAAACACACTGCGCATCCAGACTAAATAAAGAGACTGGGTGCTGTTTGCTTTTTTTTTTAAATCACAGAGTAAAAGTAACCCTTTCTTACCTGAGTTTCTGTGAGGCTAAGGCTGTGGGCGAGCTGTTTTCTTTCTGCTCCCACCACGTAATGGTTTTTCTCAAACGCGTGTTCGAGCCGCAGGAGTTGCGAAGGTGAAAAAGCTGTCCGGATTCTTTTGGGCTTTCTTGCCAGTGCGTTGTGCAAAAGGAAGCTCTCTGGACTCGTTTCATTACCTGCAAGCGATCATAAAACGAGTACTTTTAATAATTTGTAAAGTAAATAATTACATTTTGATTAAAAAGACAACAGGCCTTAGCGGCTAAGAAACAATGGGTAGGCTACGAGGGCTTCATTGGAAAGGTAATGATTAAGAACAAAATGCTCAATATTATTCAATAAAAGTAGATAATCTATTTTAAAAATGTGTATTTAAATCACATTTCAATATCCACTGTCTCCATCTAACATTCACCTGCCTCTTGGCATGGAGGAAAGAGAGAGACAAAGAATTATAATCCTGGGCTTAATCAAATTAGCTTCTTAACTACCTTTGAGAACAAAATCTAAATAAACAGCAGTCAAAACCAATTTATAAATTCAAGAAGAATAAAGTGCAGCTAAATATAACAACAGTGGTTTTATTTGTCTGGAAATATTGATAATAATGACAATTAATTCAGCAAAATTAGCAACGCAGAGCAAAGTAATAAACAAACGCAGGCCAAATAAGTTTAGTAATAAAATCAAAATTTTCACCGAATGTGTTCCGTAGGCTATATATACACTGTAGAAAAGTAGCAACAAAGTCGAGGAAATATCGAAAATATATTTTTGTTTTTACAAACGATTAAATCTTTTAAAAAGGAGTAAATAAACAATTAAAGATAGATTCTCCCTTTTAGTTTTTTTCCTTTTCATTCTTTTATCAATTAATTTCTCTCTTTCTATTTAACATCTAGTCCAACATAATACAAACATGTCAGGATTTTTGTTAACCCCTGAGCAGACAGAACAAGCAGCAGACGGCTTCAGATCCAGACGGAAATAGTTTCTAATAGCCAAGATTATTCGATCTTCTAAATTAAAACCATTTTCTACATTCTTAGAGCGAAACAACCCTTTAAATAACCGTCTGTTGTTGTTTTTTTTTGTTTTTTTTGTATGACAAGATTTAAAAAAATATTCGGTTGCTGCTTATAGGATTTTTATCTCCATTTACTTCTGCTTTGCAGAACAGATAAGCAGACCCATGCAGCCGTTCGGCGCCTATCGTGCGTAAAGCTGAGCCAAATGAAACACTTTGAAAACTTACCTTGAAATCTGTGACCCAAGTACCTATATCTGTGTAATAACCAGGGGTAGAAAGTTGAGGGGTCCCTTTGCTGGCTGGCGAAAAGCGGGTGCGGACTGTGTGAGGAAGAAAGCGGGTGAGCGGCCAAAGCGTGAGGCGGGGCCACCGGATGCACCGGGACAGCGGAGTTTTGCTGATGAGAGACCGCCTCGGCAAACACCAAGTCCGGGTTCGAGTAGACGCCCCTACCGCCGGAGTGAAAGCCGTTCAGAAAAGGGTTCATTTGGCCGGAGTTTGCATAGCTGAGAGCTGCCGGCCTGATTGGCTCCTCGGAGCGGGACGCCGGTACCGGATTATCCTTCGCCACTAAAGACTCTATAGTAAAACACCTCTTGGGTGTGGGTTGAAACATGGTCTGATAGTCCAGATTCCCCAGTTTAGGTTGAAGTTGTCACAGGCGCTCTTGCTTAAAAAATACTCCACACCCAAGAAAAGGGGGAAAGTTTCTGCGCTGGAAATAAGTTGGGGGGAAAAGGGCGGCAGTGTCGAGAAAGCCAAAAAATAAAAAGCGCTCGGCTACTCCCAGACTAATCCATGGATGTGATCGTTTTCCTCGCCGGCTTCGTGCAGGCAGATTTGTTAGTTCATGAGCCTAATTAGCGCTGCAGTCCCATAAACAGCTTCCTCTGAAGGCTGTAATGGCATGGTGATTGGTCGCTGCTGCTGCTGCTCGCCTTAAGGTGGAGAAGGGGAAGACGCTTAAAAAGTGCGTCAATGGGAAGCAGGGGCGCGGAGAGGCGGACTCGAACGCGCAACACGGAACGGATTCGTTCTGAGAGGAGTCCCCCCCGCGCGCGCACACACTCTCTCTCTCTCACACACGCACACACACTCACGCACACATATCTCCAGGACATTTAACTCATTCATCCGAACCAGAGAATCTCAAGGTAGTCTGCTTATTTACTTTTAGGGCCTATGATAGACTCAAACAGATTTTAGAAGTGAATGTGTGTTTGGTTCTTACTTAGAAATTTTTATTTTTCAGAAATGCTCAAACTTCAAATCAGCCCCATTAAGGTGTATTTTTCAGACAATGCGCGAGGACGATTATTAAGCGGCAGGACTTTATGCATTTCTCAGTTTTGTTTGTTTTTCTCTGTTTGGACATTTGCAGAGAAATAGTCCCTGCTTCCTACTTATTTTTTTGTTTGTTTGTTTTCTTTTCATTTGTTTTTTTTCTTTTTTTGAAAATTTATGAGCATAAATTCTAAATTAAATCCCTTGTTTAATTTTCAGTACCGGGATGATTATAAGCCCAAGGATACAACCACGATTTAGCCAGGCTTTTTTTCTGTCAAGTGTGAGGCGCAACGGAAGGACTCACAGTCTAACCTTCAACAACACCTTCCCACAGCTGAGTCGGTGTGTGTTAGAATTGAGGTGAGCACGCTCAGGTATTTAGTCTACCTGTATGCGGGTTGTCAACCCCGTGTATGGTTCAGTGACTGGAGTGAGGGCAGCAGGACAAAGCTGCGGCCATGGCCGCGCACTGGAGGCCTTAACAAAGAAATAATACACACTTCTAGTGCGCACACCAACGAAGCAACAGAGGAATGTATTTATGCAG
>JAPMNP010640066.1:0-12310 GCA_029874935.1 Atherina boyeri | reverse complement strand
CTCTTATCATTTTGCATATCAAATGTGTCCGGACAGCTTTACAGCAGAATCTCATGAGAGAATTTCAGCTGTCATAGATGATGTGGAAACAGTTCCAAAAAAGACAGTCTGAAAAAAAAAAGTTCACTGTCAGAAAAAATAAACATGTATTGACAAGAGTCTGATGGGAACTTGCAGAAGACAAAAGAACTGTTACACAAATGTAGGATTTAGTTTCTGCTTCATTGGCATAATTTCATCTTTCCATTTTAGCCGAGGATAGGTCTCCAAGCGAGAGGACACTACCTGGAATAACATGCTAGGAAAGAATTCCCAACAGAACTTGTTAGTGTTTCAGATTTATTATAATGAACGACATCTCTTTTGCTCCATGTGAAGTTGCCAGGCACATTAAGAGTTTTCTGAGTCTTTCTCTTTGTGAGCTGCTTAATCCGCTGCACTAAAGTCTTTTCTGGGACCAAGTGTGTCACATGACCTACAGCCTCTGCTCTTGCATCTTTTTTTGGCCCAGGTGATTGTTGCAGTAGGGTTTGAAACCAATTTTTAGTTATTACATCATAAGCAAGAGCCTTCCAGCACAACTTACACATTTTTCACACGGCACATCCTCTGAGCATCGATATGTGTTTGTAGAAGAGGAAACCCAAACCATTCTTTGGCTTCTGTGACGAAAACAGAAATGGGGACTTTGGGATAGAAAAAAGAGAGAAGAAAAAGAGATGGGGTAGTGTTGCTGACAGCCTGTCAGTTTGCATTGACAACAATGTGGCGATGAGGTTTACTCCGTTTTGACAGGGTTGCCCGATGCAAACACACACTCACACACATACACACACACATTGGGAGAGAGAGAAAGAGAAAGAGTTTCATACACTTTAAAAGAAAAGAATAATTCAAAATAAATTCAACTACATAGTTTTGAAGCCATTGCTAGTTGTCATGTACAGGTGGTGGGACAGAGGATTCGCTGAAATGATCAGAAACAGAATTAGATATAAAACACTTCAAGTAAAAACACTGACATAAGATGGCAGTAAAAATGCGTTTATATCTTATGTAGACTATTCAAGAAATGAATGCCTTTTTTAAAATGTTTTCTTAAGGAAAACGAAGCCCTTGGGATTAAATTTTTCTTTCGCGACAATGTCAAAGAAAGGCAGCAGCTCTGGGAACAAATATTACACCAGTACAAAGAGAATCTATATGCTATAGTATACATACAGAATATCCATACAGAATTGATTACTGCATAGATGACAGCAAATACAAACATCAAAGCTAAAAAATCTAAATGTTAAGAGAGCTTAACATCAGTCATCATGGGCCAAACCAGAGTAATAACAGTCAGCCATAACATATGCATCCAGATGTTTCTTTCTCCAAACTGGAAACAAGTTTCTTTGAATGTGTTCAATGGATCGAACATTCTAAGATTTAGCTGTTTCTGAAGGATTTGATTATAAGGAATAAGTCTCGAGAGCAAGGATTGTAACTTCTTGTCCTTTTTTCGAGGGATGTAGTTCAGGAGATAAGATGGAAGCAGACTAAGTTATTAATTCTTCTCAAAAACTCAAAGGAATGCAAAAAGACACAGACACTACAAGCTGAAACAGAAAGTAAAACTTTCCAAGAAAGAAAAGAATAACAAAAGCATAAAAAAGAATTGAGGTAAATTAAAAGTAGATGGGATTTAAATGACAAGCACAGTTCTGAAACAGAGAATAAAGATAACATGAAAAATGACATAACCCTAACAATTTTTTACTTTGTGATGACCGTATTGATAAGAAATACATTTATAATATTTCCTGCCATCCATCCATTGATCCATCCAACCATCCATCTTCTGTACCCACTCATTCTGCGGGCTGGAATCATCCCAGCTGGTATCACGTGAGATGCGAGGTACCCTGAACAGGTCACCAAATCATCACTGGGTTATGATAAGGCTCGAACTAAAAGATAAGGATGTAAAGCGTTATCAAAATGTTGTCGGTATCAGTGGGTAGATGCTAAAAAATCAAAGATTATATTGGACGTGACATGCAGAAAAGGCAAAGCTTGAGACTGGGAGTGGCTCATACAGTCTTGTTCAATCTTATTGCATAAAATGTAAAAAATATATATGAATGTTTAAAATATTTGTGACTTGATGAACACAATCAACACAATCAAATAGACCTGCATTTGTTTCAGCATCAACAATCAGTCAAACTTTGCAAGGGAAAAAAAACAACATATTGAATATCATTAATAAGCAAAATTGTTCATTCTCACTAAAAGATCTGGAAAAGGACACATGAATGTTTAAGCAAAACTGTGTCATATATAATTTGTTTTGATATTCAACCCATGTTTTTTTATCCATTTTTTTCTTTCTAGTCTCCTATTTTATTTCATCTCAATTTACCATTTTGTATAATCTTTATTTTGTTCATTGATGTGATCTTTTTTTGTTTTTCAGTTTAACATCTTTTATTCAAATTCCCAGTATTTTAGTTTCCCCAGTGCAGTTGATGAGGGTTAAGACAGCATGAGAACATCATTAAATGTATGTACGTATGTTTATATGTATGCATGGGTATATGTCGTGTATGTGTGACTTGTGGGTCACAAGGGGACATGATAGATTACGTGTTTTTTTTTTCATCGATGATGCTGTTTTTGATGTAAATCACTTTGTGTTGCAGTTGGTTTTGTAAAAAATGAAAAAGTGCTTTATTAAGTTTGATTGATTGATATAATAAAAGCAACAAAAGATGATATGCATATTCAATATTAAAATGGTGCAGATATGTATGTTGATTATTACAAAAGATAAACGAGGTCATCTTGGTTTCAAATCCTAAGGGCCTCATTACAGATATCAAGATAATCAGAGAAACATTGTTTTGATGAATAAGTGCCTCGACAACTGATGTGGTGCCGAAGCAAGTGAACTTTGAAGAAGAAAAGAGGAGAGAAAAAAAGCACAACTTACATTCAAAAGGCCATAAAACATAGCAGACCCAACTGGATGTGGAGCTTTCTCTTTTCTTTTCCTACTTATTTGAAGAAGTTTGTTTTCATTTTTTTTTTATTCCAATTTGGCTAAAATAAAGCTGGCTGCTCAAACTGACCCAGATTGGCTCACAAACCTAGTTTTACTACCAAGACTAGTAAAGTAATCCATTTTAACATTTATAGAGCAATTTGAGTGTGGGGTATATTACAGGGCTATTTATTATGACACTGTGTACACCCACACACTCACACACACACACACACACACACACACACACGCTCACACACATAGACAGACACAACGCCTGAATGGTTTAATGCAATGACACAGAGAGATTGATTCGGGCTCCTAAACAGGCCACATCATATTAAATACTCTCCTCCTCTCTTCTCTTCTTTTCATCTCTCCTTCTTCTCTTCATCCTCAGTTTGAGGTTATTCATTACAATGAGCAAATAGAAAATTTGTTTTAACAAAGTAGTAATTTGTTCTGTGACAACCTTTGACAGTCCTTGTCCCACCAAGATTTTAATGAGGATTTGTTTGTTTGCATTTGCTTGTTTGTTCATTACTGCATGAGTGTGTTGCATTATAATGGCTCAGACACAGAAAGATGACGACCAGGACAGACAGACACAGACAGACAGACTGAGAGAGAAAAAAAGAGGAATATAAAACAGAGAAAGAGTGAGAGAGGGTACAAACAGGGAGAAATTCAGCGCAGCACATCAATCATTAGGAAGATTATTATGGCAGTTGTCATGGCAACATTCTCCCATCCCCCCTCTCCCTCCACTCCTTTCCCCGTATTTTTTTCTCTTTCACTCCCAAATCAATTCAAATGCACTTAAATGCCACTGCAGACACAGTAAAGACGATGTACGTGTAGATGAATAGCAGAAAACAAAAAAAACTAAACAGGACCCCAACAAAAAGAACGTGATGAGATATTTAACAAGTGTTCATGTAAAAAGCCAAATATAGCTGTTTCATTTCCTTACATAGATTGTGACCACAGATCGATCAAATGAAAAACACAATGAATGCCACATTGTACTGTATATGACCATCTGAGAGATGCTAATCTGCGGGGTCGGGTCCTGACTCACCGCAGGAAAAAGGAACCAGGACAACAGAAACTAAAACATTCATTGTAGATGCATGCAGTTATGAAGGTAATTCTTTTTCTTTTTTTTCCAACAAAACCCTGTTCTTGTAATTATGAAGTAGTATGTTCTAATTATGAGATAAAGACACAATAATTATGAGGTGAAGCCTCACAACTGAATAATGCATCTACACAAGGACAGGGGCACAAAAACATTGTTTAGCACTCTGAGGAGTAGTTCAGATAATACATCCTGTCTGCTCATTTTGCTGCTCTTCCTACAAACCCCAGTGAAGTAAAATCATAACATTAAAAATGCTTTTGTTGAAATTTTTTGCCGTTAAAGCAAGTTTATGTTTAGACTAATTAGATCCACAGTTCATTCCCGTGAACGTTGGAAATGTGTGACTGGGTTTTTTTGGGTTTTTTTTACAGCAGGGAGAATAAATCACTCTACACGCTTTGAATCAGTGAGTTTAATTTGCACAGAATTATCTGAATATCCATCCAATCATATAGCTTGCAAGCCAGAACACACAACAGTTTTACTCGTGGTAATAAGCAAAAATTAAAAAGAAAAAAAAAGAAAGAAAAAAAAAAAAGAAGAAAAACTGCTCCTCCCGACCCTATTTGTTCCATTTTATATTTTCCTAGAGATGTTTATTTGCAGTGCTCTCAGCTCCCAAAGACAGACTTATTTTCAACACAGATGGACAGACATGCAGTGCTTTTAAAATCTAACAACACGGACACCTCAGAACTGTTGCTGCACGTTGATGGGATTCAAATTGGCTGAAAGTTACCTCGAGCGGCTCTGCATGACAACAACCAATTTCATAACAAAGCGGATAAACCACTTGGAAGGATGAATTTCAAAGAAACATGAGTGAAAAGCTCAGAATACAGTTGCACTGGACAATCATCTATATATAACACTTAGTTTGTCTCCTTCACAAAATAGATCTTTATACAGGGTTTTTTCACAGCAGAGCACCAACACAATGCAGAGCAGCCCACAGCTCAGTAGCTATTCCGACTGCCAATAAGTGTGTCTATAGGAGAGGAGTGAAACATAATGCAGAGATTATACAATATGTTTTAATATTCACTTCTGAGGCAATGGACATGGTGAATGAGATTTGATCAAATTTCAGGAAATCTTTCTCAGTCACAACAATGAAATATGATCATTAATTATCCTATTCCTGCTTTATTCTATTCAGGGTCACAGAAGGGCCATCCCAAACACTGTTGGGCAAGAGGAAGGGTTGTAAGTCCATCATAACACAATCAATGCATCTCACTCCAGCAATCAATTTAGAAACACCAGTCAAACTAACATTTTAGGACTGTGGAAGGAAACCAGTGTTCCCAAACAGAACCCATGCACACACCTGGTTTTTCAGTCAGTAACAGACTTAAATTACCCAGAATTTATAACAAATTACTTTTATGACAGTCATGACTTAAACAATTTTAATCAGTTTAGACATCTCTCTGAAGTCTTCATGGATCATAGAGCAAGTTTCTTGAATATACATTAATGATTTTTTCTTATTATGTCTTATTCAAAGATAAAAACTCAGTTCAGCTGCTGATCATGCAATCCTGTGGAAAGTCTTGCCTCACTCAGCAGGGGTGGCGGTTAGTCAACATGTGGGCTGGAGGCCTCCTCTTCCATTTTACAATCACTTCATGCCAACTATGAGGCCTCGCTAAATTAGTCTGCATTCAAAGCAATCAAATCACATTTTATGGGGCCTCGTTATTTCACCAAGCTGTTAATATCATTACTATAACAGGCAAAATTGTCACCATGAAGCTGCCAGTTATTCTTTTGCCAGAGGCCTCCTAATTCAATCTGTTTTACAGAGGCTCCACTTCTAAAAAGGAAAAAGAAAAGAAGAATACATCACATACAGTATGTGCATTAGTTTGATTTCATGCAAGTCTTCATCATTCCAGTCTTTCTATTTTTGCTTTTGCTGCTATAAACCTCCTCTTTTGCATGTGCTATCATGTACAGTATCTCATATTTCAACACCATATTATCACTTCACTAGCTATATGCGGAAAGATATTAAGGGATAAAAAGAGCATTTAATCTCTTTCGTCATGTTCCCATCCTTTCAGTTAATTTTTTATACATTCTCAGGCACAAAAAGATTACAGCGGCCTGATGGAGGCGTATTTTTTATATATGAAAAAAACTTACAATGATGTTGTTGTCAGAGCCTAGACTCCACATCCAATTAACAAAAATCTTAATAATGTAGAGTAAATTAGTAATTGGATGTTTACTGTTGCTTTCATGTCATGTCTATCAGCAATTAAAACATCATTTCTACTGTTTATGTCATTGAAGGGAAGTCTGCATCCATTTGTGGTGGAAAATTTGTGCATATAGTTTAATGTTGAGAGATGTAAAGAGAGCTTGCATGGATATACAGAATGAAATTCAAAACGAAGAATGCATATGCACATTTCTGCCTTTGTGCATTTTAGATTTTGGTCATGAAACAACAGAGTTTTGTGCATTTGGCCTCTGGTGTCTCATTAGCTTCCAAATATGTGACTCAGTTTGGTGCTGGGCAGGCAGCCCACTTTAAATGTTTTGTGTTTTCTCACCTATTACAGCCTGTTTCTGCGACTGTACACAACGCTGATGACAGCAAAGCTTCTTGAAACAAAACAGATGGATTGAAAGAGGCTGAATGATTTTTTGCAGAGCAGGTTTGAGTGTTTTATTCTTTTGATTTAAGCATTAGCCATCTGATTCACTTTAAACACAAAAAATGTTGGTCAGTGCAGATTTAACAAGAGTTAACAGCTCATTTTAGTTTGTGTTGGTTAAATGTGGCACAGTCAAGAAACCTAAAGGTTGATGCTTTGATCGACAGACCATTAGCAACAAGTCATGGGTAAACTGAAGAACATTGCTAAACACCCCTCATCACCATGGCTGAGGAGCCCTGAGCTTTTTCTATTACTGCCTTTTGTCCAACACTGTGATTGCAGTAAGCAATTATATTTTTTCTATTACTATTATTATTATCATTGGTAATCCATTATAAAAAGTATAAATGGTATATAAGTGAATGTTTTTTGTTTGTGCAGCAACAGCCTTCATAGTGGAACATGTGAAACAGGCTGCTGAGTCAAAATGAATTCTGCAGCCTTCTGTATGCTGAGGACTGAATTACAAACTAGTAAAAATGCAGAGATGGATGACAGTTAGTTAAATTCCGGATGATGGTGGTGGACTCTCTCTTTCTCTTTTTGTCTCTATCTATCTGTCTGTCTGTCTGTATTTTCTGGGTCTTTGCTCTGACACAATTACACTTCAGCTCCTATCAGCTCGCTAGATGCTCCACTGCACCTCAGGAATGGATGGACACGCACACACAATCTCTTTTCGCTAGACCTGCTAGGGTAGAATATGTAGTTGATTTTTTTTATTACACAATGCTTTCTATGTTCTCTTGTTCTTTTCCCTTAAAATGAAACTTAATTCTAAATTGCTTTTTGTGAGACAGTGGACTAAATGAATTTGACTATGATGAAAGGGAACTCCCCACTGAGACACAAATCAAGATTCAGCTTTTCTCAATAAGATCTTAACAACGGGAGGCAGTGCAATTCATTCAAGTATCTCATATCATGTTTAGGTCAGACGAAATATCTGTTTCACATATTCACACTCAGTATTCACAGTATTTCAAGTATGCCCTGTTTAACAGGCTTGTATAGGCAACTCCCATACTCTAGCAATTACCATTAATTTTCCCATAGGAAATGTGATGCGATTCAGTTTTGCAGGCAAGATTTTTCAGTTTCAGAGTTTGATTTTGTTTTATTTGTTTCTTTTTTTGTAACTAAACATATTAAACACAAAGGCTGCATATACATGCTGATTTACAGCTTACAGCCCTTTGACTTGATTTCTGGAGGGATTTTTTTTTCTTTTACCTCAATTACCTTGTATGTGCCTTAGAGTCTTGTATTGCATGAGTTAGGTTCTTATGTTCTTTTTCTTTTGTCTTTGTTTATCAATTGGAGAAAAATTGAATAAAAATATATCTAAAAAAAAAGAAAATCTGGAATCTTGGCATTCTCTGAAATGTACAACTCGCAGCTCACAAAAACAACATCACTTTGTCATTTTTGGCAAATAATTTGTTCGAAAAACACGTTCCAAAGTCAACTACTAGCTATAGAACGCACCATCTGTTCTTGGTTAAGGACAGATGCCAACTACCACACTAAATTTGTTTTTAAGATATAGAACAACTCCTGAGCATAGGCTATATGTCTGCATGATGAGCTGCTAATTTAGGCTGAAAACTAAAATAAAGAAAAAAAGAAATAGAATGAATTAAATTTGACTATAAGATGTGGAAACTTTTCAACTTCTTTGGTGGATTTCAGAAAGAGACCGATCTGCGTGTCAGGATTTAGACAAGCAAAGTAGCAAACAGCTAGCTAACAAACTGCTAGCATGACGGCAGGTGATTAACTGGTTGAGTAGCCAACTCGTGTAGAGAGGCTACAGTTCCTTGAACAGCTGGCCTGAATTCAAATTCTGGCCTAGGGCCCTTTGCTTCATGTCATGTCTAATAGTAAAGGCCACTAGAACTACAAAAATCTTAATCAAAATCAAACTGCAACCTTGGTTGTGTATAAGTTTAGAGGGTGGTTGTGGTATAAATCACTGGACTCTTTCCAAGAAGACAAAGGATTGTGTAGGCTCTAGTATCATTAATCTTGGCCAAGAATTTTGATCTAGAGTGGTCTTTAATATTTTCACAGATCTACTTGTTGTGCTGAAATTGTATAGCTTTCCTAAGTAAAAATAAACAAATGAATACTAGTAAGTGTTTTTATGCACTGTAAAAACACTGAGGCGAGCTCCTGCTAGCTTACAGGAGACACCAACCAATGACATGTATGGGCTAACGTAGCTACTTAAGCTACATTGTGCTGACCAAAGTGCTAGCTTAGCAATCAAAACGATCACTCTGTGTCTAAAAATCATACGTCAAATATGACTCCAAAGTGAAAACTTTGGAGTCATATTTGACCAACTTTAGCTTTGATATTGTGGTATGTGCTACAGAGTGTGTGTGTGTATTGTTATTGTTGTTCTTTCAAGGTAACATTCATTTTCCATAACTGGATACTAAAACTGTTAAAATTAGCCTCTATCACAACTGTAAAGAATCTTCTTCATCCCAAAAGAAACTAACCCTAGGGAGCATCTGTAAAACAGGTAGAATTACAAAGCAAACATACTTATGTGGAAACAAAGCATCAGGAATTAGTTTATATAACATTCATGAGTCAGATCACTGAACAAATCACTTAACAAGCATTAAAGTAATACCACATTAGCTATTTACTTTAAAACTTTGTGTTTCAGATTAATCTTGATGACAACCTGGCATGCAGTAGTATACACACTTGTGGGCCATCCTTACCCCTCAGTTCCAAGGGCTGAGAAACTGTCCTTCACAACTTTGTGTAGCCTACCTCAGAGAATCAAATGACAGCTCTGTTTTGATTTATGTCACTTTGTCACATGCCAGCAACTGGATATAGGCCTACACATATTTGCCATTTTAAAAGTGTGCCATGGCTGATTTAGCAAGGAAATGCAAGATTAGCTTCATTATCTGAGGAAGGTAGAAATACTGTAGAGAGAGAAAATGACAAAGCAAGAAATAAAACAAGAGCTAACATCCTGTCGTGTTTGTGTTTTAATGATGAGGAGGCTTGTAGTTGAACCGAAGTAAGCTTTTACTCACTGGAAAGAGCTCCGAGAAGAGAGAATGCAAGATGGATGACAAAATAAACCTATCTTAGGGGGCGCCAAAGTGCAAAAATCTACTAATGTTTTGTAGTGCTGCTTTAGAAAAGATTAAGTCAAATAAGCTTCCAAAGCCATTTTAGGGTGCATTCACACCAACCTTTTTTATTCAGTCTTAGTCCATTTGCTCAGAAAGTTGCTTTGTTTGGGGAGGTGTGAATGCACAAACGAACTCTGATTTGGATCAAAGAAGTGGATTCAGTCTATGCGAAAGTGGACTCAAAAGCAAAGTGTGTTGTGGGCTCAGCTCACGGCACTGTGGATACACACAACAGGCAGCTCTGGCTCGGAAAAATGGCTTGCGGTGAGATGTGAAGAACACAGTAAAAGTTCTGATAGAAATGTAGTATAACAGAAGTTGTTCTGCATTAACCAATAGATGAGCCAGTTTTGCTGCCTTAGTGGTGTGAACCTTTATGTTTCTTGTTTAAATTTCTTCTTTACTGGAATGTCTGTTAAATGTATCCAATGCTGTGTCATGTTTTCTTATTTCTTGCACTTGCTCTTAGTTTACAAAGTGGTAAGTAACTCCATTTGATAATTGTCTTTTTCCCTCTTTTGTCTGACATAGCTAGTGCCCAATTCTTCTTCCTTCCTCTTCTTCTTCCCCATTCTACTCTGTGCTGTGGTCATTTGGTAGCTAATGATGTCTGCGCTAATGTGATCTAAGCCAAGGGGCACAACAGAGACATATACACCGGGTCAACAGTGCACAGGTTCACACACATGGTCAAGTTAGCAAACAGCAGGGGAATTCAAACCATGTTGTGCAAACACCACACAGCATGTACGCGTCATTACACTTCGAAAATTAATTATATTCTTTCAAGAAACGTGACCTTTAAACTCAATAAATGCAATCACTAATGCCACTGCAAATGTTTCTGTGCAGATTGTTAGACATCCAGGTACTTAAATGTCAGGTAAATGCGTTAAATAACTCTTCCATCTGAGAGTTGATGTAGCCTACCATAAAAAGAATTCCAATGTTCTTTTCTTTGGTTTCTCAGGATTATTGGAAATTGTTCAAAATCTATACACATTAAAAATGGGAATTCAGTGTGGTCATTCCTATTAGTTTGTGGAAAATCTCTGTGTTCAATTTCTCAAGCTTTCAGCTGCATTGTAGTGTTGAGTTTGATCATTTGTCATCAATTAATTGCTCTTGAAAATTCAGTGAAAAGCACACAAAGTTCACCTGCTATGATAAGTTTGTGAGGTGGTTGTGGTATAAATCACAGGACTCTCCCCAAGGAAAAGGATTGTGTAATCTCTGGTATCGTTAATCTTTGCCCAGAATTTTGATCTAAAATTAGATTTAAAGCCTTAATATTTTCACAGAGACATCCCTCATGTTGAAATATTAGAGTTCCCAAAAATATAGAAATAAACTAATAAAAAAGTAATAAGGTGGTTTCTGAACACTGAAGCCAGCTCCAGCTAGCTTACAGAAACACCAACCAATGCACGCATAGACAAACATTAGCTACTCTAGCTACTTTTCGCTAACAGCGCGAGCATTGTATCCAAGGTAAGACATTGAATAAAATGCTGCATTGCAGCATCAACATAGAATACCTGCTTTTTTTTTAAGTAATTGTTTTTCTTTTCAGCTCAAGAAGAAAAAAAATAGGTTGTTTTCAGTGGTAAAAACTGATCTTAAATATCTCTCAATAAGGCTGCGGTCACACCTGGGTGAACCGGTTAAAAGCACAACCAGGTTCCAAAGACAGCCTGCGGTCACACCAGCCATGTCGATTACCTGTCACTCTGTAAAGACCCCATTTGCATGGCAATGACCGCAATCGCGCTGAAACCTAATCGCGCCCTGAGGATCCGCGCTTCGGCCCAGAAAAAGTGGGGGGGTGGGGGGGAACGGGAAACTGCTGTTCTGTCCCGGGTAGGACGTAGGTGTGACTAGGGATGTGCGGATTGCTACTAAAATATCGATACTATCGATACCAGACAGTTATGGTTAGGTATTGATTTTCATGTTAGAAAATCGATATTTTAGTGATTTGGGGAAAATATGTAATTTTCCATGAGTTGGACTGCATGGGACAGAAACTATGACATCAGGATATTGTCTAGCTTATACCCTGTTGGTAGGAACTACTTTTTGTTCCGCCTGACGTAGTATATTTCATGAAATGTTCAGTAAAACAGCCGTTGTGGGGATTTAAAAAGTAAAGAAATAACTAAAAAGTATTTAACAGATTAGTACGATAATAATATTAACTATATTATCATGTAAGTGATGACAAACATGCAGTTATTGTGGTATTTATATATTTATTGATGTATTTTACTGGTAATTATAGTTTGTTTTTTTT
>JAPMNP010640058.1:0-12379 GCA_029874935.1 Atherina boyeri | reverse complement strand
GTGGTACAGAGGATTTTTCTTTTTTGACACAATTTAAATCTTTGCTAAAACCTACTGGAGAGATATGTAGCAGGCCTATACTTAGGAAAAACCAAAAAAAAAGTAAAAAGAAATAGTGAGTTTTGACTTGATGGGGCCTAAAAACCAATAGCCAATAGAAAACAACCCCTAGCCATGCAATATTGGTCGTTGGTACATCAATCAACCTCTCTAATTTTTGAGTAACAGGGGGAGGCTTTTCATAGGAGGATAGGTGGGGGAGGAGGCGTTTGACTGTGCATGCATCATTTAAAAATTATTCTAACTGTCGCAGACCTGGAAAATCCTCTGTACTACCTTTAAAATAGATTAAAGAAAGAATATTGATACCATTAGAATTTTTCAAATGGGGTTATGTGAAGTCTCGATGAGCAGTCAGTGCCTCAACTGCTGCAGACAACAGTCAGTTTGGCAATTCGGAGGAATGAGTGGAGCTAAGCTAACAGCTACTTACAGTATAATTGGGCCACAGTGGAGGACATTTTAGCAATGTGAAATAACTTGAAATTGTTTTTTCTACCCAAGAATGTCTGTGTTGCTTTGCGTCTGTATGCATGGCTGCTCAGCCTACCTAGCTTTGTATCTAAGCAGCAAAGGTGTCAATTGCCATTAAAATTAGGACTTTAGTCATTTTCCTTTTAAATCTCACTACACATACATAAGAAGACATGCACCAGAGTTGATATACCTGATGAAACTTATGCAACAGGAAGTGCCTATTTTTAATAGCAGCTAATGGCTACTGACATAGCAAAACAGGCTACAATCCAGGATGATCTGTGTTTACTAATGTTGTGTACACCTTCTTGATTATTTTCTTGTAAGCTACACAGCAGGAAAACCATGCAGAACAGCTATACAAATGGTTTATTTATCATGTCAGCATCCTTTATAAGTAAAATAATAAATCAACTACAGATAATTAACCACTGATCAAACCAATTGATGACAGGATTGACATGGAGATGGGTATGGTTCGCTTCTTGGGTCAAGACATTCACTTCCCACATGGTTATGGACCCAGGAGGGATGCTGCCTGCTGGTTTATGCCTGGAGTTATCTGCTCAGGGGGTAAGAAACAGACACAAAAATTATATCCATTCCTGTATTGTAGTTTTGGCTTATTGCTGAAACCACTAATATAGGAGTGCGAGGAAAGAAAATGTTTAGCTTATTTATCATTTTTTGTAACTTATTTGAATGTTTTGATGGGCTTGCTGCACTTCCAAATGCACCTATTAAGGATGTTTTTTTTTCCATCCTTCCTTTGTTGCAGGTGTGGACCTGTTTTTGACCTTTGGAATGTTGTTTGGTTCTATTGCGGCTTCTATTTTTGCTGTGGCTTTCTTGTATTGTATCAGGTACAACTTCGCCAAGATATGTTGGGCATGAGATGGTCTAAAATATTAAGATAAAGTCTACAATTGATGAATATTGAAGTCTATTCAGGTAAAAAGTTCCAAACTCATCATGATTTCTTTCTTTTCTTTTCTTGACTCGCTTGTTTTCAAGGCGGCGAATCAATCAGATTCGTCTGGTCAGAGGTTCCAACAAGATCTTGCTGACTCTTGCAGATGTCACATTCATTAACCCATCACTTAGCAACAAGGTCAGCCTTTGTTAGCCTTTGTAGAGTCCTGCTTTCATTGATCTGTAAAGCTATTTGAGCTATTTAGTGTAAAACTAGTTTAAACTAGAAATATTTTTTCTCTCCTCAGAAGCTCAGTATAGACGACAGCAGAGCCAGCGGTGGGAAAAGTGGATCTGAACCGAGCGTCAACACACCAGTATCTGCCCAGTCCCCGGCCACTTATGAAAATTCCAATGTTGTCATTTTTGAGGTGAGGCAGGCAGTTTATCATTTGTTGCGCAACAAAACATGATTTGCAGTCTTTCATAAATGATAAAGAAAACAGTCCTGTTCCTGAGAGCTTGGGGTTGCTGCGATATATTCAAGCAACCATCCCGGCTATGCCAGGTGTTTCGGACTTTTACACTGAATTGTAAATGCACATACTGACAACTGTAGACCACATGGACCTTTATGTTGTTTTACTTTCTGTAGGTCTTCATATAAAAAAAGAAGAAAAAAAAGAAGAATTTTAGTCATGCACATGCTGATTTAAAGGCATGGTCCATGATGAGTCTAGAGTACTTTTAAATCAACAATATTGGTTTAACTCCTCTTCAACACCCGATTCTAACCAACTAATTAGATGCTCTATCAAAAAAATAAATAAATAAATGTGTCACCTGGTGAGCATACAGGACTGGAAAAACACCATCCAATCATTTGACCCTCCTGTCTAAATGATTAGATGGTGATATGTCAATCAAAAACACTTGGCATTGGTCCCTCCCCTGACACTTCCAAGCATGTGTTCCTGTACTCTGGAGGCGTGGTTTCGGGGCGAAAGTCTGAAGAAAGGGGTTTGGACTTCTGAATTGTTTATTTTCAAAATTTAGCTTGCTCAAGCCATTTTTCAAGAAACCTGGACCCTACCTTTAAATAAACAGTTTTGTCTGCAGGATCATTGCAACTTATCAGGAACATTGTTGTTTCCATCACACTTTGAACATCCTCTGATGATGACATTTCCATTATACACGCCTCCACCAGACCTCACTCATTTGTGTACATTTAAACATCAAGTTCTCACAGTTGAACAGCACTTAAACTAATTGAAATCCAAGATGATAAAGTTATACAATAGGGCTCTAACTGTATACCCGCCAACCTACCAATTATGGGATCAAATTAATTTTGGTGGGTATAAATGAAAATGCACCAGTTTGTTTAACAGGTGATGAAGCAAATCATTTGGTTATTCATCCTCTCAGTTTTTCCATTGAACACTATTCCATGATATATCATTTATCCTTTGGGTTTATGCTTACTTTAGGGCCTGTGGTGTTGTTTATACACTACTGTCTGAAAAAGGTTAAGCTGAATAAGGAGCGCAATTTAAGCAAAGTTGTGTGTAGAAAAATAAACCAAAATGTCAATCTTGAGGACCCCTCCCCCAACCCAGACCTCCAGACCATGGCTTCTATAAATGTAATCTCTGAGCCTCAATTTCACTAGGCTATATAAATAAATTTCCATGTTGATGGATTGTCTAATGTGCCTTTTGTTTGCACGGCACGTAGTAATTGTTCTTTCATTTAAGGTACTTCCTGTTTGATGTAGCAGTTGAAAAGCTGCATCATCATAACTGTTAGAAGGAGATGTTTCACTTTTTCATTATTGTGATGTTTCTCTCCACCAGGGGGACTGGGCTTGGCTTAAGAGACTCCCCAACGGAAAGTTTGGCAGCATCAACCCCAAAACCAGTGATGTGTTTGAACTGGTATGTGACATTGTTGAGAGCCTTGTTGATAAAAACAACCACAAGAACTCAAGGGGAGAGTCCCAGTAATTCTAGCACTTGAAGGAAAAAAAAAATCAAAGAATACATCTGAAATAAGCCAAAATTTAATCTATCTTAAATGACACCGTCTCTCCATTTAGGAGCTGGACATGTAATGCTTTGTGCGACTGTCCATTAAAACCAGTCCTGTTTCCCTGTCGTTGTGTTTCTCTGTCTGAAGATGAAAGATATGCGTCATGAGAACATCAACCCTTTCCTTGGCTTCTTTCATGACTGTGGTGTGTTCGCCATCGTGACAGAGTTCTGCTCCAGAGGCAGCTTGGAGGACCTGCTGCTGAATGAAGACGTCAAACTTGACTGGATGTTTAAGTCATCTCTGTTGTTGGATCTAATTAAGGTGAATTAAAACCAAAAAGGAACATAAAATAAAAGAAATAAAAAAAATAGATAGATGTGCATAATACTAAAAATATGCTGATGTCTTCTCTATAAGGGTATGAAGTACCTCCATCACCGTGGAGTGTCCCACACCCGCCTGAAGTCTCGTAACTGTGTGGTGGACGGGCGTTTTGTACTGAAAGTAACAGACTATGGCTACAACGAGGTCCTTGATTCTCAGAGATTAGTCCACGTCGAAGCACGTCCAGATGGTGAGCCTTATAAAAGTCATGTTCTAGCAGGGTTTATGTAGCGTCAACTGGTTCCTTGAACTTCATGGCAGAACATTTATTACAGTTGTTACTATAAGAGAAAAATACTACTAAAATACTCCTTCCTTCTAGAACTGCTGTGGACAGCCCCAGAGATCCTGAGGAACGGGCATCCAGGGTTTCATGGGACTTTAATGGGTGACGTTTATAGCTTTGCCATCATCATGCAGGAGGTGGTGATAAGAGGGCCTCCGTTCTGCATGTTGGACATATCTGATGCAGGTAAGGCAACATCAATACATGATCAGACAAATTCCAACAAACATAAAAAGTCATGACAATACAAGCACCTTTTAACCACCATAATAACAAATTTCAAGCTGGTAGATGATGCTTTTTTATACGGATATGTTGCTGGAAGATGTCATAAATCCAACCTGATTGCTAGACCTATGTTCTGGTGGCTTTTTCGTAAACAGTAAAGAGGAATAACCAATTTTTCTTTACCATAAATGACCTATGTAGGCCATAATAACACAATAAACCAACTGCTGGTTAGTGGGAATATCAGGAACTTTGGTGGTGTTTTCTGGGAGTTTTGTGTGAAGTGTAGGAGTTGAGAGTTTTTTGGGTCATTTCAAAATGCTGGGTATCAGTTATGTTAGAAAAAATAAATCAATCCACACTGACACTTTAAAGTTAACTTTAAAATTAACTGTGTTATTTTTTCCAATACATGTAAGTTGAATTTAAACACATTTTCTAAAATAGTCTTAAAGGCAGGGTCCATGGTGTTTTTATAGAGCACTTTTTACAATATTAATTTAATTCCTCTTCCACAATCAATTGTAACCAATTAATTAGATGCCCTATCACAAATATAAAAAGATTAATCACCTGGTGAGCGTACAGGACAGGTAAAACACCATCCGATCATTTGACCCTCCTGTCTAAATGATTGGATGGTGATATGTCAATCAAAGACAGTTGGCATTGGTCCCTCCCCCTCCCCCAGACACGTCCAAGCATTGTGCTTTCCTGTCCTCTGGAGGCGTGGTTTCGGGGGGAGGTCTGAAGAAAGGTAGTATGACGTAACTCAATTCTAGTCAGAATGTGAGTCTGATACCGCTCCATTGGGCTGTAATTATGGGGCATTTTTCAACCGAACCAGGGAAAAAAATGCCTCTACACTCAATTGGATAGACCAATAACCAATCAGAGCAACGGTGCAAATTCAACCCAAGTGCTCTCTGGTGACGTGGTTGATTACGTTACTGTTGCTCACCTGTCCATCATCGTAAGCCTGATTTGATTGGTCCCAACAGCTATTGTTCTGGCATAATTGCTCCTCAACAGAGCAACGCCAGACCAAACTTCCAGACCTCAAATGTTCTGGGCGGGACTAAGTTTGGCTGGCGCCCAGGCTACAAGAAAGGGGGTTGGACTTCTGAATTGTTTATTTTCAAAATTTAGCCTGCTCAAGCCGTTTTTCCAGAAACCTGGACCCTACCTTTTCACATATTCAAACAAGCCGAACTGGGCAGAGCTTCTCTGTGTTGAATGCTATAAACTATCATAATGTGACTATGAAAAAAATAGCTTTGTTTAACCCTTTAACACTGTGTACATTATATTTCATGTGTGCTGTTTCTTAGTCACATTGGATCATTTTAAAAACTTTGCTCAAAACTCTGTTGTATACAATCTGATATTTGTCTTCTCCCCCCTGGTGGATACCTTTTGCAGAACATTAATTCTAGCATATCACATGGTAATAAACAGCACATATATGCAAATGATTTTGGACTATTTATTTTTTTCCACATTGTGTTACTTCAGTTTGATTTGATGTTTGATGAGAAACTTCTATTCATACACTTCAAAGAAATGGGGAAGTCAGTTGATAATTTTTCTTGTATGCTACTCATGGGTAGCCATGCTAATATGGCTAACATGACTAGCCATGTTAGCATGTACTTCTCTGAGCTGTCAGTTTGACCATAGCATCTTTCTTATTATTTTAGCGTTATTTTAACATTAATGTTTCATATTAGTGTAGCAATGGTATCCAGATGGTAATGCTACATTTTAAATGTTTTGCCGTTTGATTAAAAAAACTGAAAAGTTGACCCTGAATATACATAACACCTCATTTAAAAAATATATATTTTTCCTGTTCTTTAGAAATAATTGAGAAGTTGCGTAAGCCACCTCCTTTGTGTCGTCCGGTGGTGAGTCCAGACTATGCTCCAATGGAGTGCATTCAGCTGATGAAGCAGTGCTGGAACGAACAGCCAGACAAGAGACCAAGCTTTGATGAGATCTTTGACCAGGTTATTTTGGCAGATCTATTTGAAACATATTTTTCTGAACTGTGGTAGTTTTGTCAGATGGCGCTCATTGGGTTCTTCTCTCTATTTCAGTTTAAAAACATCAACAAGGGAAAGAAGACCAACATCATTGACTCTATGCTTCGGATGCTAGAGCAGTATTCGTCCAACCTGGAAGAACTGATCAGAGAGCGAACAGAGGAGCTGGAGATTGAGAAACAGAAGACAGAGAAGTTGCTAACACAGATGCTGCCTACGTAAGTTTACAAAGATGCACTTATACAAAACATGAAAACAGGGGGCATACCAAAATAACATTCCTTTTGTTTTCCCTCAATGCATTGTATACTACCAGTCAAAGGTTTGGACACGCTTCCCATCAAATTCAATGGATAAATGGGTCCAAATTTTTGACTGGTAGTATAAAGTGAAGGATTATGCCACAACATGTATTTATGTTAATGTGCTGTGGACAGAGGAAAGTCCAAGTTTTTTTTCTACAACAGATTTAAACATTCTGTATGTAAGGATTATCGTGTTCAAACCTCAGGTCCAACAATTTTGCTCCGCTGGCGTTGTCGGGGCAATGGCATATTTAGAGGCACTTCCTTATGTAGTGTCGTCGTCGTAACCGACTAATAACTAAAGACTGGTGAAATGAAGGCATTTTGTGGCAGATAATGTCTTATTTAGAGGCTGAAATGACGTTGCCCCGACCACTTCCATTGAATGGATATGTACGCCAGCACGATGGATCTAAATATCTCTCGATAGACTTCAAGTAACTCCAAAATTGTCAGAGTAAGTTTATGAATCTATTTCAACCTATAGATCAGCCATTCTTAACCAATTGGGGTCGCAAGATGATTTCTGGGGTCGCCAAATCATTTTGGAAAAATATAAATAAATGTAGCTTCCGACTGGACGTTAGAAGGACGACAAGCGGTTGGTCTCAAACAGTCAAGCCAGTAAAACTTAAGAGACATTTAGAAACAAAACACAGCAGCTTAATTAATAAGCAGGACGCCCTGCTAGATCTTTCCTCCGATCACACATTACAGACTGCTTTCTTGGCATGCGCACTGGAAGAGTTCTGGTTGTCAGTAGCAACACAACAGAGTATGCAGCACTGTCAAAAGCTACAACCGATGTCCTGGTTCCATTTGCATCCACGTATCTGTGCGAAAAAACATTTTCTGCCCTGACACACATGCAAAACAAATACAGATCACAACTCCTCAGAGTTGAGAGTGATATTTGCGTGGCCGTGTCTAACATAAGGCCAAGAATGCAGCTGCTATGTTCAAACAAGCAGACCCAGCCAACATCATGAATTCCTGAAGTGGCGGAAATATATACCTTTCATTATAAGTATGAAATTTCTAAGCAGACGCAATTGGAAAAGGGACCGAAAGGGTTTTGTTTCAGCATAATTTTGTATGTTCATGTTTTAAACTTATTTCTCTTTTCCCAGGACTGTTGCTGGGGCCTTGATGGATGGCGGGACAGTGGAACCAGAATATTTTGACAACGTGTCACTCTATTTCAGTGACATTGTCGGCTTCACCACCATCTCAGCGAACAGTGAGCCCATTGAGGTGGTTGACCTCCTCAATGACCTCTACACGCTTTTTGATGCCATCATAGGAAACCATGATGTCTACAAGGTCCGACTTTGGTTTTTATTTCATCCTGATCTGGCTTTACATGCTATAGGACGGCATTGTCGCTTATTCTCTTGTGTTCTCCTCTAGGTGGAGACAATTGGTGATGCTTACATGGTGGCTTCAGGTGTTCCCGTCCCTAACGGCAACCGTCACGCTGCGGAAATAGCCAACATGTCTCTCGACATCCTCAGTGCTGTTGGTACATTTAAAATGAGACACATGCCTGATGTTCCTGTCAGGATACGTATAGGACTGCATACAGGTGAGAAAAAAATTGTTATCACCACATAAACTTTGAGGAACTACAGTGAAAGTGTAGCCCAGAGGTTATGTATCTACAACTTCTATGGTTCAGATGGAAAATTCTGCATCAGTGCATCAGAATAAAATCACATATACAGTAACAGGTAAAGTGCAGCTTTAATGTTTTGCAGCTGCGTGTTAGCAATGTTTCCAGGAGTGGACATTTTCCCAAATAGGCCACATCTCAAACCCTACAGGCCTCAGTTGACATGTTGAATGTTAAAATTCAAATTGCAGGAGAAAGTCTCCTTAAAAAGAACATGGCAGCACAGCTTAGGTTTGTTATAATGCATCTCAACAATGTACAAGACATCTGGAACAACGTCTATTGGAGAGATTATTTATCTTTGGTGACACTAAAGTAGAGATGGTCATAATGCACAGCAGCATGTTTGATGAAAACCAACCACGCCATATCATCACAAACATCTGAAACCAAATGCTATTGTAACGGTAACACTGGGCGTCAGGATCTCATGTCTTTATGTATAATAGTCATTCATAAGGCAGGGGTGCACAAGACCAGTCCTCAAGAGCTACTATCCTGCAACTTTTAGATGTATCCCTTTTTTAACACACCTGAATCAAATTGCTGAATTCCCTCATGTGCATGTCATTCAGCTCAGGCCTGTGGAGGCCTGGTAACGAGCCATTCATTTGATTCAGGTGTGTTGTAGAAGGGGTGCATAAAGCTGCAGAATATCACATCTCAAGGACTGGATTTGGACACCCCTGATGTATGTGTAATATACAAGTAAATATACTTTCACAAGTGGTTAAAAAATGTCAAAGAAAAGCAGGGCATGGTGTCATTCCCTGAGAGAACATTACATAAAATGAGGAATCTAATGCATCATAATTTGAATCATGTAAGTTAATGCAGTAGTTTTGTGGTGATTTCAAGAAAATGACTGAAAGTCAACTAAATGTCCTCAGAAGTGATGAAACTTGACTTTATGTGTGTGTGTTGTACTTCAGGTCCATGTGTAACAGGTGTGGTGGGTCTAACAATGCCCCGCTACTGTTTGTTTGGAGACACAGTGACCACCGCCTCTCGTATGGAATCCAGTGGGCTGCGTAAGTTATAAGTGCAGTGCTCTGAAATCTGTGGCGCAACTCGTTAAACTACACAAAACTCCTTTTAATGTGCAAAAAACCCAATAAATCTTCTTCTAGCATTGTTAAACCATCTTTCTTATAAAGTGGTTGTGTGAATGTTTATTAGTTTTGCACTTGTAAAAACAAATACTTGATCGCAAAGCCTGATGCACACACGCTTACGAGCTCTGACGTCATGTTGCCCAAGTTTGCCTACCAAAGAAGACAAAATAAAAAAAAAAAATAAAAAAAAAAGAAGAAAATGTCAAGACATCAGCAGTTTGGGAGTTCTTTAAATTAAATTAGGAAAACAAGGGCAGTGTGCGGAATTTGTCATTTAAAGCAAGCATACCATGGGGGTAAAGCAACAATGAAAAGCCACCTGAATGCTGTTCGTGGTTTAGTCTGTTTTTATAAGGCTAAACTAGAGTTAGCATTGCCTACCTCAGTTTGTTTAGGCTAAACTAGAGTTAGCATGCATGAACATGAAGCAGACGGTAGCCTATTTGTTAATCATAAAAAGTACTGTGCCAAAGTGTTTTTTTGTTAGATATTTCCAGGAAAACAACAAATAGTTGCAGCAGCTTATTGAAATATGTGCAAATATAATGAAAATACAAACTGAATTTGTACAATTCTATGAAGCTTGAAAGACAATATTTGGTAGGACCACCTTTATTCTTCAATACAGTACACAACAGTGTTCAACAAAGACTTACAGTATAGCTCTTTGAGAACCAACTTGTTAGTGCAAAAATGCTTGCTTGTCATGTGCGAACAGCCCTGGTTCATCTCTTGGGTTTATTTCTTGAGTTACTACAATTAACTACTACTGATCAAGAATATTATCAGCAGATTGGTTGATGAAAGTTACAGGTAGATGCCGTCTCTGAATATCAGTGCATTAAATTATTATCATCAGTTTTTATCACTCCCATAGTTTTGCTTCAGTCCGGCCAAGCAACATGTATTCACACACCAGAAGGTGTGTATCATCCCATCTGATTGTTTTGATTAATTGCATTGTTCTGGTAATAAACTGGTATTTCTTCATTCATATACATAATGGAGACTGTTGTATCACACAACGCAGGTCTGGCATTTCTTTTAAATGTATATTGAGGACACTCATGAAGGCTTCTCTTTGTCCCAAAACTTTTGCACTCTGTGGATTGAGCTCTGATTTATCATTTTGGGGAAGTTAATTCATGTGTATGACTTTTTTCAGCCTTCCCCAAGTAGCTACTGAAAATGAAAAAGTCCAAAAACAATCTGACACAAACCTTAGTTTCCTTGGTGAAATTCCAGCCATTGGCCTCCTCTTCAGCTTTGACTGTAGACTTTAGCTCTCCAAATATAGTAGATGATAACATCCTGCAGGGCCTAATGCAGGTTAGATTAGGGAACTTACTGGCTATATCTGCAGGAATGATAACTGATAATTGCCATTTAATGGGCTGATAACATCTAAACCAGGTATAGACGTGGACTTATCCTGGTGAGTTTCTTTATTTAATGTCTTGACTTTTGATACCATGGGATCATGTGTTTTGTTGTACCATTGACTACAGACATGTGAATTTATGTCACTTGTCATTTAAATTTTCTTCATTCTGAAGCACTGGAATTAATTTATATTTTGTTTTATTTCCTCTTTGGCTAAAGCCTATAGGATCCACGTCCATGAGAGTACGGTGAAAATCCTTCGGGAACTCAATTCTGGCTACAAGCTGGAGTTGAGAGGCACAACAGAAGTCAAGGTGCATTACCTCAAAACACAACAACAAATGATTCATCAACATGATCAGATTTAGAGGAAATATAGTCACTAATTGTCTCTTTATCCCTTCGTCAGGGGAAAGGAAAAGAGGAGACATACTGGCTTGTAGGGAGAGATGGATTTACCAAACCTCTGCCTGTTCCTCCAGAACTCAAGTCTAGGTAGGATTACATGTCCTGCATCCTTCTGTTTGTCTTTCTCCTTGTCTCAATTCTTCCTCCTCATCTTTTTTCCACCTAGTGTCTAAGTTCTCAAAAACGTTCTGAGTCCTGCACTGGTTTGAAATGATTCCCAGGCTTGTTTAGTCTGACCTAACACTTCTCAAACTGGTCCTCAAAGATAGCCACAGTAGACGTTCCAATACTGCCTTCAATTAAGAATCTCAAAGTTGTCCCTGACTCTTTTTGGTCTGTCATGTTGTCAATACGTTTAATACATATTCTTCAGACATAATTCCCAAAATACACACTTTGGTTCTATTACTTTACTTGAATACAGGAATAGGATAAGTGGGAAGGGAGATGTACTGGACATCGTATTTCTAAGTTAAACAAAGAATCTTTGGAAATGTTGGTTAATGTAAATTATGTAGAATACACAATGGAAACTAAAAGCAAAGACGCTAAACAACTACTGACTGAAAGAATTAATTGAACCTTGCAGGACAATGACATCATTTTCTAAACAAAGTCTTTTCTTTATACATTTTCCATCCATACACCGGTTTAGAAAGTAAACTTTGTCAATATGAAATCACAAAATCACAATTAATGCGCTGTAAAGTGCATGCCAAACCAATTGGCACATGCCTCTTTTTGTTTTGTAAATCAAGACAAATGAAAATATTAGCATTACTGGAAACAATTATCCAACATGTCAAAGAAACTACTTAATTTAAACAAAGGAGAAGCCCGCTCACTTTGATGTCAAATACCAAATGTCATGGGTCTTTATATCAACAGTGCAAACAGAGTTTTCTAGACATTGCAAGATTCAAAGTTTTTCAAATTCATCATTTTTATTTCCAAATGTCAATGTTATTTTCAACTGTAAATGTGGCACAGCAATGCAGGGAAAAACTCCAGACAAATTGATGTGTTTTTAAAGAAAGAAAAAGGTCTTACCCCTCACCAGTCTTGAC
>JAPMNP010640021.1:0-21691 GCA_029874935.1 Atherina boyeri | reverse complement strand
AGATAGAAAAACAGGGATCAGGGGAGATGTAAGCAGAGAAAATTGTAAAGTTGGAAAGAGGGGGGATAAATCATAAATACAGTAAATAAAATTTAAAGTACGAAGAAATCCAGGTTGTGCAGGAAGGAAGACAAAGAGAAGAAAAGAAAGGCGGGTTAAAAGCTTCACAAGCATATCAAATAAATACAGTTGAGCAGAGCAAAAAGAGAAAGAGCAGCATCTCTGATGCAACCATTATAAGAATCGGACTGATCAGAGAGGAAGAAATATGGTTCTGTACAAGTGCTGCATTATCAGATTCTCTGCCAGTTTATATGTATATCTGAGTCTTAAAAGTTGCAAAATGTTAGATAACAAGGTTTTCTTTGCCTGAAGGGGGAAACTTGGCTTATTGTAACCAGCCAAACAGGATTTAAAGCCTAAAAGTCATCTTTGAGCATTGTGAAACTGGTGTGATCCATCTTTAACTGGTGTTAACCTCAGTTTGCTGCACTGCTGTTTTTAGTAGCTAATAATGCAAAATACAGTGATGCTAGAACAAACTGCTTGTTTTTTATTTTTTGTATTTCTGCATAAAAACAGCATAAATCATCATTATATTTTCACACAAGTCTTAAAAGTAGATAAACTCAATTAAACAAGTGGGAAAAAGTATACTTTGTTTATTTTCTGTATTTGTTCCAAAGATTCAGGCGTGTCAGTTTAGAATCACAAGTTAACCTAATATGCATGTGTGCTGACTGTTGGGGGAAGCTTGAGAATGCACATGGGAACACATACAAACATTTCTGATTTTTGCACATTTGTTTGGACCACAATACACTTTCAAAAACATTTCTGAGGACCTCAGACACAGAATTGTTGATGATTATTAGGATAGAAAAAGGGAGAGAACTATCTATACACAGTGCAACCTCCACCATCATCAGCTAGACAATGCAAATGGAGGAAAGTTATGACCATAGTTACCCTCCCCAGGAGTGCTTGACTGACAATGATCACTCCAATATAACGATATGTAATCATCCACTAGGTCACAAAGGAAGCATGGGGAACTTCTAAACAACAAAGGTCTTGTTTTTGTGAATGAATGAGAAAGTAGTTTAAATTTGTGATTTAAATTAAAATTAAGAAATGTTATTGCCAAAGAAAAGACATAGTGTATTTTGCATTCCAGCAAAATGACCTTATCCGATCAATGAAACATGGTGGTGGTAGTGTCATGGTTTGTGTCTGTTATCTTGCTTCTAAGCCTGGAAGACTTGTTATCATTGAGAATGCTGAACTGGCTGATTATTCAGGATTCAAAAAGGAAAGTAGTTAATGTGAGGAGGGTGACCAACATGCTGGAGCTGAAACTGCTCTGGAGGATGGAAGGGGCTAAAAGCTGAGCAGAAATGTTTGGCTGCAGTTATCTCTGCACAATGTGGTTACACCAGATTCTCAGGGCAAAGATTCACATGCTGTGGCCTCTCCAGTTTATGCAATGTTGGAACATTTTCCTGTCCAAATAAATAACCAAGTGCAATGTTTTTGTTTAATTTAATTTATTAGTACTTAATAGTAAAAATAGGATGTTTAATTCTTTCAAATAATCTGAAATAGAAGTGTAAAGAAATTAAAACATAGGGTATAATATGTTAAGACAAAATGAAAATATTATTTAGTGGTCTGATTGATTGGGCTGCAGGATAATTTAGGATATGTTTAACTCACTGAGCATGTTCTGTAACGTTGTCTGTGCTGACCACTGACCTTTAGCTCCTTGTTGTACTGCTCCATTTGGGACAGTTTATCTGTTGTTTCCCTTTCCAGGATGTCAAGCTGGTCCTTGAGCCTGCGACAGTTCACAGTCTTCTCTGTCACACTCCCATTTAGGGAGCCCAAAGGTACCGCTGCATGGCCAGAGGTAAAAAACATGTGAGACAATTCATAAACAAATTTAATGTCTCTTTTCTGTGAAAGAAAACATTTGCCACTCACTGGAAAGTTTGTTGAGGCTGATGTTCCGCAGCTTCTCAGTCAGCCGCTGCTGTTCTGGAGCCAGCTGTGAGAGCTTTCTGTGCCATTCCTTTACCGGACAAAGAGGCACACATATGTGATAAGAAAATGATGATAAATGGAAAAAGACTAATGGGAAGGTAAATAAAGAAAACTTTAGACCTCAAACTCAAGCTGAAGTGCGTTAATCTCAGTAATGCGTGCTTCCCTCTTCTGATTGATGAGGTCGACCTCTGCCTTCTGAATCCGCCTCTTGCTCTGAGCATCACGGAGACGATCAGAGATCTGCTTGTGCTTGTTGCCCTACGAGTTACATGATGCACATCACAGCGCGCTCACGTCTGACCGACAATGTCAAATCGCCATATTGATATGTACTTTTATCGATGTTAGCGTAGTCTCACCACAGCCTCTAGCTCCAACTCTAGGCTCATCTTTTTTGCCCTGAGTCGAGAGATCTCCTCTTGTTCCCCGTCTTTTCGCCTCCCTAGCTCCTCTTTCTTCCCTCGCTCCCACTCTTCCCTCCTCTGGCGCTCCACCTCCTGCTTTGCTGCCTGAAAGTACAAAGGCAGATAGTTAGCATGGGTGACAAGAATGACACTCTGTGTCCCAAAACTACTCCCATGCACCTCCTTCCTCTCCAGCTCTCTCAGCCTCTCCTCCTCCCTTTGTCGCTCCATTTCCCTCTGCCTCTCCAACCGCCTCTCCTCCTCCAGCCTCCTCCGATTCTCCAGCTCTCTGGCCTCCCTCTCCTTTCGTTCTTGTTCCTCCCTCTCCTCCTTCTCCCTCCTCCGTCTTTCCTTCCTCTGTTCCTCTTCCAAAGCCAGCCGTCGCTTCTCCAGCTCGGCGCTGCCTCGTGCAAAGTTCTCCTTCAGCTTGTCCTCGTAGGACACTGAGAAACGAAAAGTATAAAAATACGAGATGTGCAGAGATATCCTTTAAAAGAAAACATGGAGAATGCAGAAAGCCGTACCACTGCTCTTATTCTTCTGTGCCTCGATCTCTACTGTGTCTATTAAACAGGGACTTATGTAGGGCCCTGTTCCATTAACAAGCTCACTGGGCTTAAATCCTCCTCTGAAAAGAGAGAAAGAAAAAAAACAGTTTGTGATTTTATTCTGCAATCTTTGTCAAACTTGCAGCCAGATCTGTGTGTTACCTGAGAGAGGGAGGTACCAGGTCTTGAGGCAGTGTGAGAGGTAATGGGCGACCAGTCTTAGCCATGTCCACCAGGTGCATGGCAAGAATGAACTCATCAGCCCGCAGCTGACCATCCTTATCCACATCAGCCAGGCTCCTGCACATAAATAACACATTACCGTAAGTCAGTAAGAATATCATGGATAGGATATATTAACATTTAGAGCAATGTTTCTGTTTGGCCTTTGGGGACACTGGAGCAAGCTCTGAACACAGGGTTCCCCCATGAATTTGACACACAGTGTACAGTATCTATATAGGCAGTGGGGGAAAGAGTAGTGAAAATCTGCACTCAAGCACAAGTACTGATACATTGCTAAAATTTCACTCAATTACAAGTAAAAGCACTGGTGTTAGAGAAATACCAAAGTGAAAGTACAAAGTATTTGTATAAAACCAAACTACTCAGAGTATTAGTTACTTTTAACCGCTGACGTCACCATCACTTCTCCAGACTAGGACAGGAAATTGTGTGTTTTCCTTTACCAAAAGTTAAAACACCAATAATCTATTAATCATTAATAATTGAAAAAAGATACAAAACAATTGCTTTTCCCTCATTCTTTTTCTCATTTTAAGTTTTTATTTCCTTATTCAGCAAATGTCTCCGGCAGACAAAAAACTAAATGACATGAGGAGCCACGACTATTGATTAAATATCCATGAATACATTTTTAACTGGTTAATTTCTTAATTCAAAATCAATGAAAGATCAATCATTGACGTCTTTTTTTGTTTTGTTTTGTTTTATTTTTTGTCTTCATGACCCTGTTTTCATCGGCTTGTTTGCTATCAAATCACCTTACTGGCTACAAAAATGCAGATAAAGGTTTGGACATTAATTAAAATTGTACTCAGTACTCAATTATGATTTTAAAAGTAATTTAGTAGATTACATGGATTAATGAAAACTTAAGTACCGTACAAGTAAAAGTACAGACTTGAAAATCTACTCAAAAAGTACAAGTACCCCAAAAAACTACTTAACAATAGTAATCTGAGTATTTGTAATTCATTACTTCCGCCTCTGTATATAGGCTAGTATATGTCATATGTTTAGGTGATATGTTAACATACAGCTAACATATCCAGCAGATGGAGATCATAAATTTGAAGTGGTTTGCTCATTCTGGCCTTGTGAGGGGTTTACGGTGGAGAAAGATCAATGGGTTATCAGAGCCAGTGTTCAGTGTCAAGAAGCTGTTCTTTAATCATTGTTAGATCACTATTATAACTTATCCTAAACACTTTACACGATGCAGAGGAGGTTCAGAATTAAATCGGTGCTATAAAAAAACAAACACAGTGCAAGACTTTTCTTGTCTTTTTTTTACATTTTAATATTTTTTCACAAGTGATGTAGATTCTAGGCTGAGTGAATACATTATGAGCACTAACTTGCTGAGCTGACTGTACAGTAATATAACAGCACAGCACACCACATTCAGTTGCTGATGCAGGGACCTCATAAACATGTTTTTATGTGGGGTGTGATTTGCTGCCAAATCGGTTTTGCAGTGCTGGTACTGCAGCTAATACAACACAGATTAGAAAATTTATTCCTCTGTTGGTATTGATCTCAAAAAACAGTCAATGCAGGAGAGGAGTTAAATGTCAAGTCTGAAGAAGAAAATCTGGGACAATAAATGAGAGTTGATAACGGGTCGACTGTTATGATACCCATTATCTCTGATTGAGGGCTTAGGTCAACCTAAAGAAAATCTGCTGATGTCAAACTTGACTTGTTGTACACCCCATGGGCAGAGAAATGCTTTGCGGTGTTATTTTCTGTCAATTCTTGAGGGATATGTCTGGAAATGGATGTTTGCCAGCTGGTTGTTAACTTTGTCTGACACTTGGTGTTGGACAGGCCGTGTAGTTTGTCAGAGCACTTCTACTGAAAACAGCTGTCTATTTCCCTGGTAGTGGGATTGATGACAGCGATGGAAGTAAAGCAAAACGTTGAAGTTGTTGGCAAATAATTACGAGCACTGAGCTCAAAGACTTAGAGTTTGATTTAGAACTCAGTCGGAAAGTTTCCAGTTTTAAAGGAAAAGTACCGTTTTTTTTAACCTGGACCTAATTTATAGGTCCAGGTTAAAAAGCCCTGGATGACAACAAAGCCGCTCAGAAGGCACAGAGTAATACTACAGCTGCTAATAACTAAACACTGGTGAAATTAAGGCATTTTGTGACAGATAATATTTTATTTAGGGGCTGAAATACCGTTGCCCTGACCACTTCCATTGAATGGATATGTACACCAGATCTCCCAACAGACTTCAATTAACTCCAAAATTGTCCGGATGAGTTTATGAACGTATTTCATGCTATGAATAAGGTCCAGGTTAAAGAAAACGTTGCTTTTCCTTTCAGTCGTGCTAAGCTAAATTGATTTTTTAATTACCTTGCAAAATCCAGCAAACACACACAAACAAACTCCTCACACTTACCAGATGGTAGCTAGTTGAGTTTGGGTCAGGTTTGATGCCATCAGTGCATTTCTAACCTGAGGTCCTGTAAGTGAAAATAACTTAATTAATTCACTCCGCAACTGATCAAATCAAACTTTATTTATAAAGCGCATTTATTGCCAAGGCAACACAAAGTGCTTTACATGATTAAAAACAATTTAAGCATAAAAATAACAATTTAAAAAAGACAAGCCGCCACACACCACAGTAAGAAATATAGCAAAGAAAGACAATTATCTCTTTCACACACACACGCACGCACGCACGCACGCACGCACGCACGCACACACACACACACACACACACACACACACACACACACACGCTTACAAGCTAAGCATGATGTGGAGGAGTGTGTGTACTGTATGTGCGTGCAGAGTTTTGTCAATGGGAATCACAAGTAGGAGAGGAAATGTGTGCAAAGTGAAATGGACCCAGAACATGCTTTGTCAACCATCAACATGGCCACTCATGAGCTGCTCACTGATGCTGTTCACTGTGGTTATTTTAGTTGGTGTGTGTGTCTGAGTACAGGACTCACCTGACAAGTAGCCACTCATGAGCTTGTCTAGCGTGTTGAACTGCTGACGGTACTTGAGCCTTGAAGCTTGTGGAACGGCCCAATCACCTGCACCCATCTTCGGAGAGCTGCTGGCCGGCGACGCAGTGGAGGAAGAATTGGAACTAAAGAAAGAGAAGAAAGGAATGTTGATACGACAAAATATGGGCAAACGGGAAATAACACAGTAATATTCGGGGGTCAGCATTTTACTTCTTCTTCGTATTCAAGCCTTGGTTTAAAACCACTAATTGCACTGAGACTCCCTAGTGTTATTTCTCAGCTCTTAATTAGCTGTAGAGGAAGCCGGTGTAAACGTCCGCGTAGACAATGACTAAGAAACAAGACAGCAATATACTGTACTCTCAGGCTATGCTTATCACCCATTCTGTTTTTACTATAAGCAAAGCCTCTGCAAGAATAGCAAAAAAGTCAGGCTGAATCCATGATGGTTATTTGAGAAGAGTCTATTCTTTTTTCTTGTTATTGTAGCCGAGTGGAAGCTTGAACTGAATTAAAAGAAGGAAGAAAATGGGGGATGGAAAGTGGACTCCTTCCTCAGGACTTTTTCTCTATGTCTGTATTGAATGTGTGCTAATTAGTAGTGCAAAATATGTACATATGTGGTTTAAAAAATGCTAATATAAGTTTAAGAACAAAAATCCAGAAAACCCAGAGGAGATGTATCATATGTCTGTCATGAAATTAGGAGAGTAAAAGTGATCTGGGTGGATCAGCCTGTATTTACTTCCCAGGACTGTGACACCCACCTTACCACCCCCACCTGAGGTTGTAGAGGTATTATGCTATTCTAAACAGTGACATTAGATCTTCTTCCCTTCCTTTTCTGAAAAGTAAACATAATGCCAAAAGGAGTATCAAGGTTATTAGATATCAGTGAAACAGCACAAAACCTTCCACACATTGGTTTCTTCTTTCTTTTCTCCTCATTGCATCCTACTATTGTAACTTTTCCAGGCAGGGATTACAATCTTCACACAACAACACAAATGGAAGTTTGACTGACACATGTGAAAAACTACAAATCCTTTCACATGACTTATATTTCCTCCTTTTAATGAACTGCAGTACCTAACTTTAAACCACGAATAACATCTATGACAGTATTTCATGTGACAAAAATCACAGGTTCTGTTCCTGGAAATGGTCACATTAATATTGTGTTTGCGCTGTTTAGTTTAATCCACAATTTCTTCATTTTGCTTTTATTACTTTTTATTATTTTATAAAAGACCATTTACCATTTCAAATATACTCAAATTTGAGTTTGGTATATAAATAACACACATAATCTAAAATTTTCAAAACTAGCTAGCATGTTTGTCAGACTGTAAATACTTTAGGTGCCCTATTGATTTAAGCTTAAAGCTAACATTAGCATGTTTACATTGACATATTATGGCATGTAACAATAACTAAATTATTAACTAAATTATATATTGACATAAATATATCACATTTCGTTGCTATCACAGACATTTCCCTAAACACTAAAATGTCAACTTTGCAGAGGGACTAGGGATGAAGTCAGAAAGACAAACAGAGGCTATAATTTAGCTTTTGGAGCGTTTGTGTCACAAAATAAAAAAAACAAAAAAAAACTTTACTTAATTAATAATTTTGCTCATACAAAACATAGAGCAAAATGGTACAGCTAATAAAAATGAATGGAAACGCATCCTTAAAAATGCAAGAATGCCACTGGGTTCCAATTCTCCTATTTGTGTGACTCAAAACCAGTCCACTTCCTATTGCTGCCAACAAGAACATCTGATTTCAAAATGTCCTTCCTGCTCCGTCTATGTTATCTAAGTGTTTCATCTCTGCCTGTGTTCTGATTCTCAATTCTTCCTTCCAAAATGCAGTCTCTGTGTTAGCACAGAAATAAAGGTGTAGTTGTATTTGACTGAAACCAGTGTTGACATCAGAGTTTCTCGATAAAAAATGGTACATTTTAGAATACAACAAATTCCATGGGAAAGAGATGCATTGTTCAAAATTCATGTTTCTTCTTCACTTCACTTGTGCATGGCCATCACGTCTACTAACATTCATGTTCTCACCTGCTTGACCCCAGGTCCAGGAGGGAGTTGGCCTTTGACATGCCCGTGGACGGAGAGAAAGCCATAGGAGAGGAGAAACCAGTAAGGGAGGGCACTGAAAACAAGATTGGAGGCAGTTTATTAATAATAAATCATTTGAAAAAATTCTGTGATGTTTTATTGAATGTTTCTGAAATCAACATGACAAAGTGTAGACAGTTGAGTGTAGTTGTCCTTGAGTGTACGTACGTCTAATCTTTTCTCCCCATATTTTATAGTAACAGCACACGGCACACTAGCAGCAAGGTGACTGACAGCTGGCTAAAAACAAAGAGACTGCAGTTGTCTGCAACTCTATGCTAAAGAGGGTAGTCTCTTGGGCAGTAGAAAGATACATTTTCCCCAGCAGAGAGAGGAGAATAGAGATTGAGGGAACTCCAAATAAAAGTAATGTCAAAGTCACTCTTATTAGATTGCTAAAGTTACACACACAAACTGTATCTAATTACAATGAGATCACAAAGACCAGCTAACAGAAAGATGGAGAAGGTGTAGAATAAAAAGAGAAGTCCAAACATAAAATTAATTAATGCATTTATAGGAGCTGTTATTATGCTTCCAACTCATATCAACTATGTAACAGCAGCGCTGAAGCTTGGGACATGCCTTACTGACCCTGATGTACCAAATATTGACACCAGGGTGATTCTATTGCACAAAAAGAACTTTTAACCCTTTAAAACCAACGGGAGCGCCGGCGCTCCCATAGCAGTAGTTTAGTAGTTAGCAGTAGTTTGAAGGGCAGTTACTGGGTGCAAATTTTTAATAAAAACTAATATCTGTATCGGGTCTCTCACTAAACCATTAGAACTACATGGCACCCATGTGCCAAGGCTGAAGCTCCTCAATTCAGTTCAAGTCCTTGCCTGTGGCCCCCTGCTGCATGACATTCCACGTTTTTAGCCGACAAATAAACTGAATGATGACCTTACAAAATGTTTTTAGGTCTTCCGTGTAATTAGAGCAAACATCAGTGCTATGTTTAGCCTATATGTTTGTATGTAACATGTCAACCACACACAAACATGCAAATGATGGTTAAGGAACAGCAAAAAATCTGTTGACCAGGTTTTACCGTTTATATACAACAGATCAAATTCTGACTTGAATAACAACTGCTACTACTAAATAGCTTTAGCATTTCTGGAGGTGGTGCATGCAAACACACTATAAGCCAGAGATGGGAATTGCGGCTTCAACAAGTCATCTCCATGCAGTATATTTGTTCTGCTCAGCAACTAAACCAGCTGATTCCAATTAGTGCAGTGAATTAACCTGGTTCAGTTGCTGAGCAGAACAAATACACGGCATGGAGATAACTTGTTGAAGCCACAATTACCATCTCTGCTTTAAGTGCTTGAATATCTCAAGTTCTTGAAGGAAGATTTCCGTTGGGTAGTTATTCTCCAAAATGTTTTGATCCTGCTATTGTGCCACTGAAATATCCCAAATCAAAACTGGAACAAGTTTTTTTTAAAGTCAGAATGGTTCTACTGCAGAACCAACCTGCATTGTTAGGAACAAGAGGTGGAGTGAGGAGGCTGATGTTGCCGTTGGGGAGCCCAGAGGGTCCAAATGAGGTGATGAGGGGCAGAGTCATTGGTGTCGGCACCAGAGGTTGCACAGAGGGCAAAAGGGGGTTACCAGGGATGGTTGTTAGGATGGGCATGGTGGACATGGCTGACATGGAAGACAGACCAATTGACAGGTTTGGCATTGATCCCATTCCTACATGGGAGGAAACACACAAGTAAATACGAGGAGCTCATGAATGCTGCTTAGAAGACAAACAACATGACAGGTTATATCTAAAAATGGGTTAATGTCATTTTGTACTCCTATTGTAACTAGGCCAGTGTTATTGTACCTGTGAAAGACCTGAGCAGCCATCATTTTGCATTTTTTTGTGATTACGATTACTTTTAAACAATTTTTCCTAAAAATTTAGATTTTTTTTGTTAAATGACAAAGAGGCACTTCTAAAAGGTTGGACTGTAAATCCACTTTTAGATAAAATCATTTTTTACCAAATCTTGCTGATGAAGGGATGGTTGAACAACTATTGGAAGCAGGAGGTTGTTTCATGATGACTGGCAAGGCAGAGGGCAAGTTCCGTCCCTGAAGCTTGAGTTTAATGAGCTTCATTGCGATGGAAAACTCTAATCTGTCCATCTTCCCATCACTGTCCATGTCAGCCAGGTTCCTACCAGAGGGAAAAAAAAGGAAATTTAGTGCATACAACAATCTGTTTACAGCAAACTGTACATTCCTTGTGCTGTTTTCCCTTTATTGAGACAATAGAAATTGCAAGTTACACAAGGGACATGGTCCTGGTGGGATTGAATTCCAGTGGCATTTTTTTTCTTACACACAAACCTCCACACACAGTGTTCTAATTACAGTACACGTACATACACACACACTTTCTCCCCCCTCTCTAACAAACACAGTTTACTAGGTGTGGCAGGCTGCGAAGGAAATGAGTGCTCAACAGGAAACTGAAAACAGGCTGATGAACTAAACTGACTCCGTCAAAGCTGGGGCCTACTGACCCACTGGCTACAGCGTCACAATGACTTCTGAAAATAATTCACCAAGTTTTTATTTACCAAATCTCAGCTAGAACAGAAGAAGACAAGCCAGACTGCAGGAAGAATTTCCTTGCTTGTTCTCCTGCAGAAAAACAACAATCACATGAGCTCAGAGAGATGGTAATCAGATGCAGCCCTGTTAGCAATGACAACACTAAGTGTTATTCAGAAGGAAATGTCTAGTCTGTTTGTTGCGAAAACAGCCTACCTGAGACGTAGCCGAGGGTCGGGACGAGGGTGTCAAACTGTTTATCATGTTTCCCCCTCTCCTCTGAAGTAATGGCCCATATGCTGGCTCCACCTGGACAAAACCAAGAGACAATTTGAACTGGTTTTCATTGATGTACAGCTGTTTGAAACAGACCATAAGATCCATATGTAGAAAGATCACAGAAACAGTGACAAAAAACACATTCAGAGTCAGCAACAGCTCCTAACAGCAGTAAGGCTAAGGCCAGATTCAGTTGAGATTTTTTTTCCCCTGCTCCATCCAAAATGCGTGCATAATTCCCATCCTAAAAGAAACCTTCTCCTTTGATGAAACCCCCCTAAACCCACTCCAGAAGATGATTAATATATAAAACTACCCACTCAGCTACTTTTCACCTCACTCTGCTCACATAATATCTCTAGATAATTTCAACATTGGCCATAAATTAAATATGAAGCCAGCCAATCCGTGTAAGAGGTATGAAACTCAATTATTCAGCTTCAAAAGAGGATTTTTAATAAAGGAGGGTGGGAGATTGTGATCAATTAATCATTAGGATAATACAAATTAATCAAATCATAGCACAATCAGGACATTATTGAACCATTTGCTTTTTACAAACCTGAATGCTCTGAAGCATTTTGTTTGAAAAATAATTCAAAGATGGCACAGAGAGATTTCTCCAAAAGACATATTCAATGACAGTGATGAAGATGAGGAGATAGTGACAGACAATAAGACTGATGGAGATAAAAGACAGAAATGGAAGAAAGAAAACTTAAAATGAAAGAAGATAAGTGGGTTTGGTATACATAACAACTACAGACTTGACTAAACTGGGACAAATATATAAATAAAAAATTAAATGTTCATTTTTAGCTCACTTCTTGACCATCTCATCCTCCTCTTTTCAGCAGACTGGCTATGCCAATTGCAGTTACCACAGCAACTATGGTGGTAGAGATGGCAAACAAAATATGCAAACAGATTTCTTTCACTTCTGTGTGAAGCATGCAAAAAGTATTAGGTATATTTAGTTAAAAGGCCTTATGATAAAAAACAAAAAGAAAAAACAAACACATACTGTGTTGAATCTTTGCCGTTTCAAATGAATGAATGGTGCCAGATAACAGACTGCAAATTAGTCACAGTGTGGAGTCTGATTCATCTTTCACTCCTGAATGATAAAGAACTGCAGGGAAGAAGATGAGACAAAGCAGCCTTTTTTTGGGAGTCTTATTCTACCCTAACATGAAATTTAAAGGAAAAGTCCCTTTTTTTAATTTGGACCTTATCTATAGCATGAAATACATTCATAAACTTACCCGGAAAACTTTGGAGTTACTTAAAGTCCTTCAGGAGATATTTAGATCCATCGCATTGGCGTACATATCCATTCAATAATAAGACATTATATGCTACAAAATGCATTAATTTCACCAGTGTTTAGTTATAATTTGCTGTGCTATCCTTCTGTGCCTTCAGAGCGGCTTTGTTGTCATCTGGAGCTTTTTAAATGCTTTACTAAGAATCACTGTAGAAACCTTAGAGACACAAACCGGTTACATAGACGACATCACTTCTGTCTACTTTACCCTTGTACACGACGGCCAGCAAACTTGCCACTGCTAGTTTTGTGCAACATGGCTGAATTTTTATCTGATTTTGAGGATGTGGACGCCGACTTCCAATACGATGGACGGGGAAGCGATGTAAACAGTAGCTCCTTTTATGGTGGTGCACGGCAGTAACATCGTCAACGTAACCGGTTTGTGTCACTATCTATGGTTTTCTACAGTGAATCTTAGTAAAGCATTTAAAAAGCACCGGATGACAACAAAGCCGCTCTGAAGGCACAGAGGGATAGTACAGCAACTGATAACTAAACACTAGTGAAATAAAGGCATTTTGTGGCAGATAATGTCTCATTTAAAGGCTGAAATGCCATTGCCCGGACCACTTCCATTGAATGGACATGTACGCCAGTGATGGATCTAAATATCTCACGAAGGACTTAAAAAAACTCCAAAATTGTCTGGGTGAGTTTATGAACGTATTTCATGCTATGAATAAGGTCCAGGGGGAAAAAACTGTACTTTTCCTTTAAAAAGCAGGATTAATGGGAGAATCTTTAACAAATTAATCAAATTAAACCAATTTAAACTATTCTTTTCAAGTAAAATATCAATTCACTAATATGGAAAAATGGAACAAAAAAAAAGAGTGCATTTTGTTTTAAAACATGTGTCAAAGTTTCACTGAAATGCCTGACATTATGTAGCTCTTTCTTGTGGCACTAGAACAGCCCTGACTTGTCAAGGCATGGACTGGTTTTGTTTTGTTTTATTCACTGTAGCCTGACTGTTTCTCCATACTGCATTCATATTGATTTGCTCACAGGCTTACAGCAGATCAGAGCAGTGGCCAATGTGCCTTTTTGGTCATCCTGAATTTTTAACACCTGAATTTGGTTGGTTGATTTTGGTTGGTCTCTACCTGGGATCATCTTTAACCCTTCGAACCCTGTGCCCGTTCTTAGGATTCTGTTTAAAAATGATCATATAAAAATGAGTATGTCTCTACAACCACCAGGTCTATTTGAATATGTTTGGGGTCATAGAAAATATAGATTTGTTAAGATGTGTAATCACCAGTGCACCTGCTACTGGTGAAGAATAAACGAAAATGGCACATAGCACAAATGAAACCGGTTTAAGACTAAATACCCAAACACTTTCAGTATCAATATGAATATTCCTTTGGAATGATGCAGCTACAGCTTTAAACCTTTATCAAATCACAGTACAATAAGTGCACGTTATCTCTGCAAAGGCCAAGTCTGGTAACAACAAAGCACAACAAAATTCGAAAGGGTTTAGTACAGACAGTTCAGGCCGGGTCTCCAAAATGGCCATTTTAGCACAGTTTGGCACCATCTGTTTTCAGCATCCTCCAACTTAGGGACCTCAGGTTTTAGGAGGTTAAAAGTCGCTCAAAAGTGCAACATTGGGCAAGGTAGTAGATCATAAAATGATATCTTGTAAATGAAAATGGTGACAGTCTAGATCTATTATATTTTGTATAAATATTTACTATCAAAATATTGATCATAATAACAAAATACAAAGTATATGCTTTCAACCTACTGACAAGCCTGAACTTCTGATTGCTTCTTGTTTACATTCTGTAAAAGTACTGTAAATGAATAGAATACAATAAATATGTCCTTATTGACAGATTTCTTTGAAATACAACATTACAACAAATTGTTGGCAATTTTGGTTCCCATGACCCTTTTAAAGACATCAAAACGTTGTTATTTGGACAATTTCTGATGCTATAAGTACTACCTCCTCCACAAGAGCACCAGCTACAATCAACAAAAAATGCATTTATAGATGTTACAATGAGGAAAGAATATAATTTTTCAGGCTAAAGTGGGTTTAAGCCTTCACAGATATGGTATCTAGGCTGTAATTTATTCAGCAGGCTCAGGAAATACCACCCTGCCCCTGTTGGAACTTCCACCCCGGCACTAACCCAAACAATCCACCAGCTCTCATCAACCACACACACAAATATTTCACATACATATTCAAGGAATGACACAATGGACTGCTGAGCTGAAGTTACAGCACAGTAGCCTATGTAGCCAAAAAGACGAAAGAGGAGCATCTACGAAGTTAAAAAGATTTTTTTTTAATCTTTCAAAGATGTGGAGATATGATCTGGCTCTGCAAGGCTCTTTAACTCATTAAAATGTGCTAGCAAAAAGGCTGAACTACTGCTTTAAACTGGTTTCACTATCCAAACAAACTGTCCAAAAGCACCTGAGCGGCACCTGTTCTGGTGTAAACTTTTCCTTCACAAAGCTGACATTAGCAGCTTAGAGTTGCCTGCATTGACCTACATTTAGCATTGTCAGCAAAAGTGCAGCCATTGAAAAAAATAGAAGTAGTCTGAGGTAATTAATCTCACACAGAGATGTGAATATGCTTCACATTGTCTCATTGGCTTTGACAGCTCCCATTTAGAAACATTCAAAGTGAGAAAGGGAGATGATATTTAGCACAGCGCCACTGGGACATGTTGCTAGCATGGCCACATCCACAGGCTGTCGGATCTTTTCACAGTGTTTATCAGGAAGGGCTGAATGCCCTGCGAATAAGTGGGGCACTGCAAAGCTTCTTACACAGCAGTGGCAAAATTCATTGATTGATTCATTGGGTCTTCTATGGCTTGACATTTGTTCTGCTGTAAACATATGGCCACTCAATGAGAAAACAGATGAAAACGTGCCAGATTTCTGAATTACTACTACATAGAATTTATCACTGAAGAGTCTGTTGGGGTAGAGCTGAAGTGAAACAAATTTATCTAGACATAACAGTAACTCGAGCCAGGATATATCACACTAAACACTATCTCGCTTACAAAGTAGCTCCAAATGAACCACATGAAAGTCATGGTTTTGATGAGTCATGGTGGTTACAATTTCATGCAAAGGATGAATCAAACTCTTAGGGAGTTAACACTGCATTCACCTGTTACTCAAAGCAGCTGTCTCCTTAATTATGCATAACTTTAAGCTTTACAATATAGCCTAAATGGATTAGTTTTGTAATAAAAAAATCATCCCATAAAGTTGTCATAAATGGAAAAAAAATAGTTGGCTCAAGTACTATGCTGTAAGCATGTTTAATTCTGGTTAAAAATTAGGACAATGGTTGATACGGTTTATACAACTTCATCCAATGACATGCATGTTAGGTTAAAATGTCTCTTTTGTGAAACTATGGCTGCATCCGAATCCTTAGTGTGTACTACATGCTACATAGTACCTACTACTCGACCGTTGATGTAGTATATACTGCGTAGTATACAAGTGAGTAGTGTGCATGAAATCAGACATACTGCTCCACTATTTTTGCGTGTCCTTTGACCCGGATGTTTATGATATGTAACTTTAATTGGTTGTCAAAAAAATAAATAAAAGTAATAAGTAGCATCGCTACACATTTATATGCCGAAATTGCGGCAGTGGTTGAAAGTTCCTCGGTAGCAGTGTTTTATTTATGTATCGAGGTCGCTCTTCTTCGACTATTTTGGGGCTTCTGTTGCATTGTGGGATAGCGTAGTGTCCATGGGCTGCTTACTTTGGCTGTGGTATGCATCCGGGAACTTTATGCTTACTACTCCAATGCATACAGGACATTTCGGATCCAGTATGTAGCATGCATACTTGTTTTCGCCTACTATATAGCAAGCATAGTAGGGGTATTCGGATGCATCATGAGTGTCTCAATGGGACTACCTGTAAGATTAGATAAAAAACAAGCCTGCCCCGAGTGGCTATCTGGGAACTGCGTTCTCTCTGTTTTGTCTGTTTTTCTTTTACCACACATTGGCTTAATTTTTCAGCTCAGAAAGTTACCATTCAGTAGTAGTACACTGTGATTAAACACCATTAGTATTTGTGCTGAGAAACTTCGCTAAACGAGCAAAATATCTGAGTGGCATCCATGAGAAGAGCCAAATTAATTTTCTAAATACTAAATAAAGGCCTTCAGCATAAGCAACTCCATCATGAAAGCAAAGGAAATAATTCCCTCCCACAATTACTTGCAGCTGCAGCATTGAAGGTAACGCTCTATTATTTTTATATACTGTAGTTGGACTAACTGGGATAAGTGTAAATAAATAAGTAGGCAGGGACGTGTTTGAACAGCCTGTGACAGGATTTAAAAAAGCAATATGTCTCACTTTTTGGGGTTTTTCTTTCTTCTTCTGCCAACCTTGATATTGAAGTAATAATTCATATATATATCCATCATGAACAACATGATAAAAGGATAGGCAGAGTACTTAAATTTATTTTAAAAAACATTGAACAGACATAGTTTAACAAACCCAGACCCACATCACACCTTAATGCAAGTTTGGTTGCAGGGTAGCCGTCTTTCTCCTAAATCCTGAAGAAATTCTCCCACCACCTTTGCTTAGCTTCATGAAGTTTACCAATGGGGTCAAGAAAAGAGTAATGACTGGGGGTGCCATCTTGTGAGGTACACTTTTCTGTGTGACTACCTGGTCACCTTTGGCTTTGAGTGGACAAAAAGTAAATACAAAGATAAAAAAAAAGATGGGCAGGAGATAGGAGAGAGAAAATGGATCTTATTTGCTAATATACAAGCAGATATTGTGTCAAATATGAATCATTTACTGAATCCAAAGCCTCAATATGTCAGAATAATTAATCTGTCAGTAATATCCTTAATGTTTCATGAATGTTTCATACGTACTGTTTAAATGACATCTCATCCTGAAAATAAACATTTGGCTAATCTATTTCTTAAAGTTAACTTTTACAGTGTCACACGTTCTTGTTTTTTATTTTCTAGTCTTTCTAAATGCTCCAACAGGCAGTAGAAGCATATAAAAACAACCTCTGCGCAGCAACGTAAAACACAAACCCTAAAAGAATACACAAGAGCCCTTCTACCAATATTGACACAGCATAACCTGGAGAGCAACCACATAAAAGAAGAAAAAAAACAAAACTGTACATACACATTGCTTCCACAGCAATGTCCCCTGCGCAGAATTTCAACCAACTGTATCACATCTCGCCTCCTCGGCGGTTGCTACACAAAGAGCCTATGCCTTGTGGGCCTTCCTCTTCCCTTTGTCGGCCTGTGTGCTGTTGTCTAGGCGCTGCAAAGTCCTTAGTCAGGAGACGTTTTAAGCCAATCCCCCAAACACCCAGCTTCAGTCTGCTGGGGAAGACCACATCACTGATTTCTGAACTGTTTACATTTCAAACACTTCACCTGAGGAGGGCGGCTTGATGCTTCAGATAGCTCAGTTGGATCAATAGTCTTCGCACACTCCAGTCTTTGAGTCTGCACACTCAAATACACACTCCTTTTCTTTAGGGTGGTTGGTTACTCTCCAGCTGGTTTTGAAAATTTAAAGACAAATGCGTTCCAAAATGCATCAATGAAAGCTAAGTCCACAGAGAAGCTCCTAACATACCGGAACCTCACTTCTGACTCTGTTTTGTCTCTTTGGTAAATGGAATTAAGAGACAGTAATTGTGTGGTTTAACACTTTGCTAGGATGTAAAATCTGTGGGCGAGATGCATCCGACACACACAAACTCACACGCCCTCTCTCTAAGCCATATCCCACAGAGGGCACTGTGGAACGGCAGCTATGTTCTGCAATCATTGGATGGAAACAAGAGGATTAACACACACATTCGCACAATATTGAGCAACGTGGTTCGCAATAAGGAGACAAAAGGGAACCTCACTTTTCAGCCTGTAAGGAAACAGAAATAGAGTCTACACAAAGTTCAACCGATGTATGATTTCTTCAATATGAAGTAAAAATCCAATTTCTGATACTACTTTAGGATCTCTTTTCCAGGCAATTTCCAGTACAAAACAGGGATTGTAGATGGGCTTAGTTAGTCTTATCTTCCTAACTCATTGCAGATCAATACCCTATTAACATGATCTCACACCTCACACGTTGCATTTGAGACAAACATTCACTTTCAACAGCACAAAAAAACCAAACAAAAAATACAAAACCAATTCAGTCTAATCTTGAAGGGGAGATGACCTGGGGAAATATTCAAATCTAAAAAAAACAAGCCAAACACAATGAATGTTTATTGGTCTCTGCTCTTTTTCTCCTTATCTTTCTCTCTTCTTGCATGCAGGCATTTTCTCTGAAGTTGATTTTCCTTTTTTTTCCACAAACAGCGTTCTTACCATTCATGGCTGCAGGTGGAAAGCACAGGCAGAGAGGGAAATCCTCCACTTAGCTGGCTAGCTCTCAGACATCTGCAGAGAAAGAGAGAGAAAGACCCGAATGTGATTGTGTGTGTGCCACAAAGCAGGGGGATATAAGTGAGGAATGTGTGCATAATTGAGGAAAAGGACAAAAATGATATAAATGTGGGCAAAGGGCCCTCCAAAAAAAAATCCCATCTCCTCGTTAACAATACAAGGAAGGCACAGTGAACGGCTAACATAGTGAGGGATGACAGAGTGACGGAGGAACAGATGGGAAGGGAGGAAAGAAAACAGAGACAGACAATGCCAACATAGCCGAGTAGGCACTGAGAGGATAGACAGCTAACAGATAGAGAAGAGGGAGAATTGATGGTGGTCTATAAGAAAAGGAGCCTTGATCACAGATGGAGACTCAAGCTTTTTAAAGTCTTGGTTTGCCTGTATGTCTACACATGGCTTGTCTGGGACATTTGGATTTCTGTGCATGAGCCATTCAGAATACAAATATTTGTTGGTAAGCATCGCATCATTGCCAATATATTGTACAGTAAATACACTACTGTTTCCAGACAACATTAAATATGACTCATTCTATTTACCACCCCAGTATGACAGCCAAACTGTGCTCCTAGCTTGCTTTTTGCAATCATATGACCCACACAATCTGGAAACTGTATAACAACAGTTATCTATAGCTTGAGGAGTATTAAAGAGAAAAATGGGATTTTCCAGCGTGCAGTGGTCATGGCAACAATATGCATCTTAACAGGATAAAGAACTGTGTCAAGAATTATGAGAGGAATGTAGCAAATGCAATACAGCAGAAACAAATACAGATTTATTGCTCTATAAAAAGTGCATTCTGCGTCCATAGAAGTCTGTCAGCAGGGAGCATGACCCACTGCAGAGTCCCAGAAGGTGGAAAAGATCTGAGCCCATCCAGTTAATGTTCTTAAATTTAAAACAGAACCAATGTATGCTCTTTTTTCCCATTCGTCCTTTTATTATTTCTTACTAGGAATCCTTTTGATTTGCTTCACTGTTGCTTCTGAATCCTCTTCCAGTTCAATTACAAACATGGTCACTGTTTTTTCTTGACCATTCAAGCTTGTTACATCTTCGAATTGACAAAGCACTCTTCATATTACTGTAGATTAGTTTCCCTTTATTATCATCCTCAGTTCAGTTTCTTCTTCCTGCACTTCTTATTTCACTATTCTAGTTAGTCTAGATTTTAATAACTCCCTGCTCACATACAGTACCTCACACTCATTTCATTTTGTTTTATATGTATCCACCTCTTTCTTTCAACAAGCCAATAATGAAAAAAAAAAATCTTCCTCATCGGCTGTGATCCCTGTCTGGTCCAAACTGTTTCGTCTCTGTTTTTACCAAATCATTCCTTCACACCCTTTTCCTAACTTCACCCTCCCATCTGCCCTTTTCTATTTTAACTCCTTCATTTCTTAGTCACCCTTTATCCCCTCGTACTGACTCCTACTCCCACCAATTTCTATACAACTCCTGTTCTGGTTACACTGTTGCTCCATGATTGGCTTCCCTGCTTTTTATGTGAATTCCTATGGCTATGTTGTGGTATAAATCATTGTCTGCACATGCCAACACGGCCAATTACTTAAGAGCAATGAACCACACGCTGTAGCCCATGCCTTTGCACGCATTTGATGTCTGCGCTGTTGCTTGGGTGCAAATTCATTCATAACATCGGTGATAACTCATGCATATCCAAACAATAGTGATGTTCAAGCTTCAGAATCATGAATTAATCATAGAAAATATGAACAGAAAATAAGATGGACAAAAATACATGCACAATAAGGAAAATAATATATCGCACCAAATTTTCAAAGAATATTTTGCATCTTAATGCAATGCACTGTAAAACCTTTGTGAAAGAAATTGTAGCTCTTTTTTGTTTTTGGTTCTACAAGCTGTTCACCTCTGAGAGACAATGACACCTTCTGCAGACATGTTCTGGAGGGAATGCGTGTGAGAATGCATATGCAACATCCGCGTCATCTTGTGAACGAAAGGCACGGCACTTTTTTTTCTTATAACATAATAGTTTTCTGTGCTTTGTCCAGTTACCAATTTTCAGTATGTCTGCCTGCCTGTCAGTTCACATCTCCAGCTTAGAGTCTCTCACTGTGATGTTTATGTGTAAACTGAAACTGTGGAGAAAGTCCAGGCTGTATTTGGCTGAATTAAATTTGTTTAAATGATTCACACTAAGAGAATCATTTTCTCACCATTAATATATAGAATTAATATATATTCTGTGTCTACATCAAGACGCAGAAGTTCAATTAAAAGCACCCTGAGCCATGAAGGTGTATACAGGCTGTGCATACATTGTATGTGTTTCTTTAACAAACATATCGCTTGAAGGCATTAAGCAAACATTCTTCAACCCTCATTCACAATACCCTGAAGTGGGCAAGATGACATCACCTATTAGTTATGAGAGTGCATTGACTGTTGAAACAGGACATATCCTGGACAGAAACAACACTGAAAGTACAGAGGACAGCCTCTACAGCAACACTGACTGTCACAACTAAAGTGTATTTGTTCTATCCTTCGTAAGTCACCTCTCTAAGAGTAATAACATCAGGAATAATATTAAATATTAACCATTAAAGGTACCGTATGTAAGATTCTGGCCGAAACTGGTACTGCAATCATGTGAAGCTGTAGCCTATGTAA
>JAPMNP010640013.1:3394-16203 GCA_029874935.1 Atherina boyeri | reverse complement strand
CACACACACACACACACACACACACACACACACACACACAGACCCCTGCTCTCACATCCAGGTCTGCTTTATGATGCATGACATTCAGCTTCGGGTCAAGTCGCAGACCAGGTGCCGGCTCACACGTCACACCTCAGCGCCAGAAGCCATTAATACCATCAATCATGAGGTGTATGTGGCGACTCTGCGAACATTTGATAATCTGATTTCTCCGTTTTTCTGCTCTCGTTTCTATGTTCCCCAAATATAAAAATGTCTTTCTCAAATGTTTCCCAAAAGTAAGTGAGCATGCATCTGCGCCTACAACTCAATTTTACTTCAACTGAAATACCAACAAGTCTTTTTTCCTCCCTTATTCACACATCCACACATTTTCCTTGCACCTCCTGACCTTCAAAGCCATCAGCATTTACAGTCTGAGGGGCTCTTTAAGAGGAATAAAGCTGATATTTACTGTGGGCTTTCATTGAGTGTAAAGGCCCAGATTTGGGGTGCCCATAAACCACATCTCCCCTTCCTGCCTGTAAAAATTTTATGCCACACAGCTACCGCTGAGCTCCGGCTCCCATGAGGCTTCCATTCATTTCTTTTTTTTTCCTTTCGCTGACAGAGAGCAGAGGTGGCAAGAAACGTGCAAAACGGACTCTGTGTGATAGTATATCATAGCAATTAACCCTTTAAAACTCCAAGCCATTTTTTTTTTTCTGTTTTCGGTCCAATTGTTTTTATTTTCTAATGTGCAATCGCAGGTAGAACCTCAAACTTTTTAAGCACAACTTACAGACATTATTTTTTCAGGACAGCCTCGGTTGTCCGATTATGAGGCTATAACCATTTTCCCGTAGAAGTCAAACAAAACAACAAAGGAGAATTTATTCCGAAAAGTATTTTGTAGAAATAACACACATGTCAACAGTGACCGAGCCTTTTCTCATCTGCAGATCATTTTCTTGAAAAGTGTTGCCATTGAAACAAATTTTTAAACACAAATTATTTACACGTTTAGGCGCTTTTTCTCCAGATGTTTTATTTTTAGTATTTAAAGTTATTTATACTACTATTTACCGACTGTCCACACACAACTTGCCCCACCTCAGTTCATTTTTAGCACCGCCGTGCATCAAAAACATCTCGGTTTTACTCCAGCCATAGAGGATCATTATTCTTGTTCTTTTCAGAAGGACATAGAACTTTCTTCTCACTTTTTGATCATCAACTGCTCCTGATTGGACATCACTGTCAATAAGCTAATGTAATTGGTGGAAAGTTTGACATAATTTCCAGCTCAATAAGAAGCTATTTTCTTTATTACAAATGGCGTTATCATAGATTTCTCATTGTTGATTTGTCATATAGAATCTCTGAATAAACATTACATTTTGTGGTTAGATTGTAAACCTCCTCTATGGGATATAAATGTCTGGAAAACTTCCGTAGCTCACTTTAAAGGCTATCCATCACACTTTACCTCACAGAATTACACACTACCGTTCCAGAGAAATTGCTGACAATATAAGTGATGACGTTCGGGGGCACGGGCGAGTTTTAAGGGTTAAAGGTTGTGGTTTAGCAGGAGTGAGTTCACAAAAAACCTACTAATGCTTCGTGAAGTACACTAACCGTAAGTCATATGAGAGTTGGACCAATCTGCAAGAAATCTACTAAGAATATTTCTCTAAAATGTAATATTATAGCCACACATTTTGGTTTTGACATGTTTTGGTCATTGTTGTATTTTACAACATCATGACTAATCTGGTGAATCTTAGTCAAGTAAGAGACAATTATTAGAAGAAAATACAGAATTTGTGGGAACTTTCACAAATGAAACCACAGCTTCTACTTTTACCTTCTTCCTGAACTACAGTCACAACTAAATATTTGAGCATCCCGTACGGGAGGGAGGGGGGAAAAAGGGAGGATTTCCTTTAATAAGAAGTTAATGTGGATGTAAACTGTGGCACACAGCTCTACCGCTGTATTAACTCACTGTTTAACCTGGAAAGGTTTCTCTGTGAGTGGACAAACATCCCATTTGACCACGTGATACTCCAACGCTCTATTAAAAAAAACTGATTCACATTGAGTTCACTGAGGTGGGGGCAGCGGCTGGGGTTCCCACCCTGTCTATTCAATAGCAGGGGAAACAGTTTCTCACTGAACATGAGCGCTGTGGCTCTAACTGTGAGACTTTCGATACGCCGGCCTGATGTTAACCTCTCTACACTACCTGCCATTCATGAAACCAGCCCCCTCTGTGAGGAGGAAAAAGCTGTAAATTATATTTATCACATGTTCCGAAAATATAAGAATCAAGTTCTGCCATTTCAGACGTCAGGTTTAGTGGCATAAAAAGTTTTATAGGGTGCTCCTGTAAACTCTCCATTCAGAAATTCCCAGGGTTCCCACGGACAGGACAGAAAAGTCGGTTTCTGGAGGCGCAACCTCGCTCCTTAACCCCGAAGAACGAAGGAGAGCGTCCCAACGGCCGTGAAGACATGAAAGCAAAATGTCACTCCTGTCTCTGAGGTTTCTCCTCTTTTTTCTTTCCCTTCCCTTCAACCACGACTACTGAAGTTTATCTTTCTTCCTGTCTTTCATCACAGAGGTTATTAAACCCTGCGAGGGAGCTCCGCCATGTCTAATTACTGAAACGGTAAACAAAAGGAGGTCGGGTGGGGAAGGAGCGAGGAGAGCGAGGAGGAGGGAGGGAGGAGAGGAGCGACAGATGAAAAAACACAGCTGGCAGAGCGCCGTGTTATTATAATTCTTTGAGCGATACTGTTAGCTTGGTCAGTCTTTTAGCTGTGCAGCTAATGACTGGCTAGACCTAATTACAGGCCGCCAGTGCTGTGCCGGGACGCAGTATTCCTTCCCCGGATGGTTGTTAACCTCCCCCACAGCCAAAGCCCAACCCAACTCCCATTACCTCCCCCAGCCTTCCTCGCCCACTAAACCCCAAATTACCTTTAAAGGTGTTGTATTGTTCTTTTGCTGAGGTATACAAGAGCATTTTCCAATGTGAACAAATCAGGCACACCCAGAGTGGGTGGAAAAATCACACTCGTAGTCAAGAATGTTAAAGCCTCCTTCACAGAACTCCCCAAAATAAGCGTTTGTGCTGAAAAAAAAAAAGCAAAAAAAAAATTCACCCGTTCTGCTAATTGTGCACTTTTAATAGCAAAAAGTGGAAAACAAAGATGATTTATTGCATTTACAGTCACATCGTTATTTCGGAGCTAATGTTGCAGAACTTTATTTGGCTCGAGCGGACTTCTTTTATCATCTGGAAGATATTTCATATCACATGTCATTTTTAAAATCCAGCAGGCTGAAATTGTGAATATGAGAAAAAAGCGGACCAGAACCTCACAGGGATTTCATTTGGGAAAATAAAGTTTCCTAGTTAAAAGGCTGATTTACAGCCAGAGGGATCCGAGTGAGGGGTTTTTTAAGAGTTTTATGACAAAGCAAGACAAATATCTCAAATTAAGACGTGTAAACTGGCAAAAACGAATAAGAGGACAATATGAAACCAGCGTATAGGTCAGGAGTGTGCAGGTAGGGCAGAAGGGGAAGTTATTTTTAGAAAGCACGAAGCATAAATCAACTCACACTGAAGAAAGTTTTAAAAGCCACCGTGTGGAAGCTAGTGCACACATTAGCGATTAAAAACAAACACATCGCCGCCTTCCGGCGTTAGATCTCATGTTATTGGGAAAAAGGTGTAAGGGTGAATTCTCGGTGAAATGCTCCTTTAAGCTCGGGTGGCCTGAAGTGACGTGCTGCAGCTCCAAACAGAGACCGAGAGGACGGCGTCTCCCCATGAGCGCTTCACAAGACGGATGCTCTCCCCAGCCATGGCGGCCTCCTCCCGGTCTCTGGAGTGAGTGATGCGGTATTGAAACCATATGCCCTCCTGAATTCCTCACGGATCCTCCCATCCCATCCAATCCCAGCAGTCCTCTGCTGGCCGTGGACACACGGCTGTCGCGAGGGGGGCCTCCCTGCTTCCTGTGTAAGATCTAAATATTTACACTCCCAGTGGTCCCGAGTGGCGAGGCGGAGAGGTCTTGATGTTTTGGGTTATGTAAAGTGCATATTTAACAGATTGCCGTTGTTGGAGCAGATCTTTGAACAGATTCGCCTCATTGAAAGCGCTCTCATCTTCCTGATACAAACTACGACAAAAAAGTGGTTTAAAGTCTTAGTAAATAAGCTGTTACACACTTTGTCACCTCGAGCCAGAGGTGACAGCTGAGCGGTGGAGTTCAGCTCTGGAGCTACATCTGAACTTGAGGAAAACTGAGCAGCACAAACTATGAGTCTTTGTTCTGCATGGTGTCTGCCAAAGCTTTCATCTAACGCAATTACTGAGAGAAAAGGAGCAGAGAAACCTGCGGGGATTTCACAGAGAAACATCTTGTTTTCACAGCAGTGCGACCTCCTGACAGAGTCGCCGAAGATGCACGGAACAAACAGAAAAACACAGAACAGAGACCCAAAGCTGTCCTGCAAATACATCTGGATACTAAGCAGATGGTGGAGCCATTAAACAGAGTAGATGAAGCAAAGCAGAGGTAAATCGCTTCCCAGGTAGCCGGCCAAGACGGGCTATTTGCAGCTCTCTGCCAGCGCACAGAGCTGAGCTAAGCTGGGTTCTGGCACCAGACCACGAAAAGTGAGTCAGCTCGACCCGAGATTTGGGAAGATTTTGTGCGGCGCATGTTTAAGCCTCTTTTGTCTAGTTTCAGCTAGCAGCTCTGTGGCTGGCATGAAACATTCCCAAATATTGAAATCTGCACAAGTTTACATGGCTGATTCTGGAATGCCGTTTATTACGAGGCTGGAGAGCAGGTGCACTGATTTACACTGTCGTTGGGCAAAATAATTCTGGTTTGTATGAGTAATATATCATGGTAGGAAATACATACAATTCTTTTTCCCCCAATGACCCATGTTTCATTATTCTTACCGACAAAACTGCCCGTATAGAGAAGAATCTGCCTGCTCTGCTGTGACACCTCGTTTGGTGCTGCTGAGGCTTACGAGTAGTCCGATGCTTCATCCGTCAAATTAGGCGAAGATCAAACCGACATTAACAGCATGCTCATTCAGTCCCACAATGAAGCCTCACAGGATCAGCTTAGCTTTAAGCACTACAAAGTCTGGCCAGAATTACACAGCAGGTGAAAGGTGGACGGATTAGGGTTTGATTTAATTTAAAAAGCTTGTGGAGCTCATAACATCAGGATTATACTTGCTCATTACATCATCTGCTTAGTAGGAAGAGGACTGAGGTTTGAAGATGAGGTCACCTGTTAAAATTGACCCTAAATCACTGAATATTCAAAAGAAGTTTTGGGGTATATCTGCGATTTTTGTATATACGGATATCATACGTCTAAAACTCCTCTGTCTTGCACTCTGTACGTAACACCAGACATCTATCTTAAAACACATACATCTTGTCGGCTGAAATTTGTGTCCAAATCCTCCCACTGTCTGCGTAACTCAGCCTCCAAAGAAACCCCTTCGTAAATCACACATTTTCACTGAAAAATGCTATATTTCCCGATCAAGATGCAGAATTTGGGATATATTGCACTTCCCTTATTCCATACAGAGAAGCCGCAGTAAAATCAGATTTTGGACATCAACCCGGAGCTACAGTTTCCGCCTAACAGGGGCTGATTAGAGACAAATCCGGCTGGAGTCAGGTCCAATTCATCAAGTCTTTCGAGGGGAACCCCTTGAGCCAGACTTCAAACACAAGCTGCACATCCACTGATCTCAACAGGTTGTGGATGTGGGTAGGTCAGGCCGAGGGCAGCTTCGTGTCTGACTGCGTTCACGGTCCAACTGTGGGATGAGGTCACATGAGGTTTAGCGTTCATGCGGACTGACCTGCTGGGCTCGGACCTCTTGATCCTTCTTGCGGTTGTGTGGACCGGTTGCGGTTCGGGTGCCGACGTTTTCCATTAGCGGAGCGGGTTGAGCGGATATGCACTTCACTGACTTTAAAGAATGCCACCATGAACGGCTGCTTCTCCAGTGCACCGTCCCGTCCGACGAGGCCGGCCTCCTTACAGCTGATGCTCTGTCCTGCTCCAGAAAACACAAACACAAAAAGTGGGATTTCCTCAGTTTGTGGGCAGTTCTGGTATTTTTGTAAAAAAAAGAAAAAAATTGACTTCCTTAAACTAATAATGGGTAAAAATGAACATTATAATCAATAAATGGATTTCAGAGTGAGCAAATCCCTTACCGCTGCTGGTCTCCACGCTGACCTGTAGACCCAAGTTGTGCAGTGGGCTCATCACCCACAGGTTGCTGGTAGCAGTGATGTCAAACTCCAGCCAGCCCTCCTCGGCAGCCCACAGCCGGCGAGATTCCAGCAGGAACAGGTCTGCCTCTCTATTTCAAAATGTCAGGCAAAAGAAACAAGACAAAAGAAAACAAAGAGGTCAACTTCTTCAATTGAAAAGACAAAACTGTGCGGAGACTTGCAGCTACATACAAAAAAAGACGAGAGAAATAAGATAGATGATATAGAAATCTAATGGGCTGTGTTGTCAGGACAAATTCGTCTGGTTCCTACCAGGTATTAAAGGTGGTACAGAGGGTTTTTCATTTTTGACTAAGTTTAAATCTTTGCTCAAAACAAAACAAAAAGTAAAAAGAAATAGTGAGTTTGGACGTGGTGGGGCCCAAAAAACAGTAGCCAATAGATAGCTACTGCATGTCGTTAAATATTTGTTGTTGGTACATCAATCGACCTCTCTAATTTTTGCGTAATAGGGGGAGGCATTTCATTGGAGGATAGGTGGGGGAGGAGGCGGTCTCATGCACATGTATCATTTGAAAATTATTCTAACTGTCGCAGACCTGGAAAATCCTCTGTACTACCTTTAAGATGAATATAACCTCAAAATAACTACAAAGCTTTTTTTTCATTTAATTGAGCCAAGATGAAGGATGGATGAGTGAAAAGCTACATCTACCTCCCACTACTTCCATAGCTAATAAAACAGTCTGTAGCAACCAGATCAAATAAACTTTATTAACTAATCAGCATTAATGTGAGCACCTATATAAAAGCTTGAAAAAGTTAGTTGTTGTGCATCCTTCAGTTGTATGTTAACACAATGTCAAAGAGAAAGTCATAAGCAGTGATTTTAGAGAGGCAACTGTTGCCGGCCATCAGAATGCTTATCTATCATTCACAGTGGAAAACATATTTTTTTTCTGTTTTTATTTCAATCCTATTATTTTTCAAACGTTTCTAAATATACCTTTAAACCCCCTGATGCATGAATTAACAGTGCCCCATTTTTTTTCACGTTCACTATTTTACTTCTACAGACATGTACAGTGATGCTTTTCTTTATTTTTGATATTATTGGACTCATGCAACATGACAATGATCCCTAACACCGCAGCAGATCTACAACATGGCCGAAAGACTATAATACTTATAAAACAAAAACAAACAATAAATAGCAGATAATTTGCCAATGTATACATTGGATGCTAGAAAACAGTAAGTTAAAAACAGGAACAAGTTCCCAGAGATGATTTCACAGCATCACCTGTACTGTAAGTCTTTTAAAGTCTGCAAAGGGAATTAAGCGAGACAATATCAGGCAATTTTGTAGAATTTCTTATGATGATGAAGCAGAAAAGGAGAATGTTTTCTTCCCAAACTCTTTCAGAACCGATGAAGCAGAAATCTGATCAAGCCCTTAAGAGCAGAGACATCACTTACATTGTTTATGTGACACATAATCTGATAAACAAAAGGGCAATGCACCAAAAATAGATTTATAAATGAAATACCAGTGGAGTGTCCCGTGTGAAGCCAATGAAGACCAATCAATCCGTGCATAGCCCTGAAGTAAGCTGTGGATAAACAAACTCTGCAAAAATCCTCCACAACCAAAGGAAATAAAGATAATGTCAAACAGAAAAACATTATTTTAAAGTTTCTACAAGCTGCAGAGTCCTGGGGTTGGTGAAAGAGTGCAGGGTGTGATATATCATGTGTTGTTGTTGATTTTTTTTTTTAGTCTCATTTGATTAGAACCAGATTCTGACTATGTAAGCTGTTATGTTTGCAGCACTATGTTCTGTTTTTAATGAGCAACAAACCCGGAAAAATGGAATGCATAACATTTTATTTATGTTGCACTTCGACAGTTAGCAACGAAAGATATCAAACGCACCCAAGGGAGAAGCTAACTGGTGTTAACTATGCTTATGCTACTTTCTCTCAACATATTAAATACATATATTATTTTTCCCCATATTTTCATTCAAGTTAAATGAATCAAATGAGATAAATTACATATATTGTGAAATTCCCCATTGTGAGACAATAAAGGATTAGGCACGATCATTTCATAGCCTAATATTTGGTTATTTGATATGATGCAACAGGTTTCAATGAAATCTGAATATATTGTTAAAACTTCTTTGAAATGTATGATAAATGACCTTAGAATAAAAGACTGATAACATAAATATTATAACAATAGTTATATTCCACACTTTTTCTACACTGTTTATAAAAACATATTATTTCCATGTTTGTGAGGACCTTCACCTGGAAAACCCCTGGGGAATAAATGACCAAATAACATGAGGTTAAGCATCTTGCAGCTGCCTGGAAAAGGCATGTAACAAATTCAAATCATCTCATATGTCTGGTTTGATATGCTGTCATTTATAGTTAAAACCCAACAAGCTATTTCTTATTTACTTTCATTACTTTTCAATGAAGTTATTTGTTAATTTATTTAGAATTATTATCATTAGAATATTCTTAAAATGATCATTGTTTTTGATTATTTTCATTTTTTTCGACCTATTTAGTCCTTCTGGAGTTTATACTCTTCTTTTGTTCTATTTTCTTACAATTTTTGTCTTTAATAATTTGATTCTATCTAGTCATCAACTTTTAGTTGTTTTATATGATTTTTTTGTGATTTATGCACACTCTTTTAATTATTAATTAATTTGCTTCTTCTTCTGCATCCTGTAGTAATGTTTTATGTGCACTTTGAATTGTCTTGAAAATGAAATATGCTGTACAAACTTGCCGCGTCATGTTTTCTTTTAAGAAGTCCTCGCAAAAGAACCCCAAAAATTAATGAATGAAATGTTGGTTTTTGCCAATAAACTGTTGGAGGGGAGAAGCTGCAATCAGCATGAGTAAAAATGAAAAGCGACAGATGTCTGCTCTGTTTCATATAACATATAATGGTTTTATATGGTTTACGTAGTGTACTTGTTATTTCAACAGCTGTAAAATACTGGAGTGAAGTGGATCATTAAGCTCTCAGGATAACAGAGATGACAGGTCTACTTTTTTAAGAAACCGAAGGAAACGGAGAGGCTCTTGGTTTGTATCGGGGTAACAGTATCATCACAAAACGACAGGAAGATGGATCGCTGCACTTAACAGAAAACGCTGGGATAGACTGGATTCCACTTCACTGTAGACCTGACCTTAAAGTCTCCCTCTCTGAGGGCCAAGAGGAGGAAGGAAGTAAAAGTTTGGCATAAAGCTACATGCATGTTAATATCATTTACAATATTTAGTGTGAATGAGTGAGCTTGAAAGTGAAGGAATGTGTCGAACCAGTGGAAAAAGTGTGACTATTTAATGAGAAGAGAGCAGAGGAGATGTAAGGAAAAGGCAGTCTTTGAGTGATAAGAGGGCCTGTCCTCCCACTGTCACATTACAAGCGTAATAACACAGCAGCGGGCCCGTCGGACCCTCCTCCAGAACCGACTTCAAAGCCTCGCAATCATCCAGGTGTTCGCAGAATGCCCCTGCAGTCATGCCTCTGCAGCCCCTCTTTATTGGTCATTAATGAGAGTGTTTGTGACGGCTTCACTCTGCCGCTGGATTGGTGTGTTTGTCACAGCTGGGCCAGCACGCTGACGTTTCTGCCCCATCATCCTCACACAGAGCCACCTGAGAGCAAACTGTAAAACTTCTTATTGGCTGACTCCTTAAATGAGCTGGAACAATGAGGTCAAGAGTCAAAACTGTTTTTTTTTAACAATAAACCACCTTTAAGTCTCGTCAGTGACTGTTTTAACCTTACTTATGGCTGGTCTGGTTGTTTCACATATTTTCAAATTAAAAATACTCCAAATGCATGTTTAAAAAGCTGTGAAATCTACATAGAGGTAAGAAATCTCAAGAGAAATTATACAGAAGCTCGATAAGTTAAATTCCTCATCAGGTTCCCACAATTCTAATTAGTTTGAAATACTCTTAATAACACTGTGGACATGTGAGCAGATGGAGAGCTGGAAAGAAGAGAAGGATCTGAGAGTGCGGAACGATTATAGAGAGCTTTGATGTTGAGGAGGAGAGTTTTGGAATCGATATGGTATAAAACAGGAAGGCTGGAGTTGTCTGAAGATCGCAGTGATGTGTTCATCTCAGATCCTGGTTAATATTTGTTCTGAGCAGCTTTATTCTTCAGCCATCGGAACCCGCTAAGACGAGCTTTCCTGTAAGCTCTTAGAAAAGACTTCTTCAATGAGTTTCCAAAGCTCCTCTTTGGACGTTTGCTGCCTTTTCTTCCGTTCTTTAGTCAGCATACAGTAGCCCTGTTACCATCAAGGGGTCTGGCTCAGTACCGGTCGGTATCGTCTGCTTTTTTCTGCGTTTCTACAAACAAATCGTGGGATGATCCAATCCGAGCGACCCTACATTTTGGGACCCTTCCGTTTGGGCCTAATCTTACTGATCCCATCCTAAAGGGTGGAGCTTGACACACTCCAGGCCTTTGATTAATTAAAAGAATCTTCATTTCCCGTTCAACTTGAGAAGAAAAACTAAGCGGTAACTGCGCCATCTTCAAATATATATTTTGGAATATTTGTTGTTTAAAGCAAAAAGCCAAAAAGAAAGAACACAGCCTGCTGGATGTCCATCGTTCTCTTGGTTTCTGTGTCGCCTTCTTTGTTATTATCCAAGGAAGTGGTCATTCCATTCTGTTAGTTGGTGCATCTATCGCTATCCGGCTTATACCCCGCCTACCCGATAATGGTACAATTAGCTGTAGAAACACAGCAGAGATCAGGGTTTACAGAACTATACCAGATCAAATCCGACCCCTTGGTGGAAACAGGGCTAATCCCACACCGCTTCAATCAGACCTCTTGCCACTGATCTTTAGTCCAGTTCTTGGGCCATTGAGTATACGTCAGCCTTTTGTCCCTGTTCCCCTTACTTCATAATAACTTTTTGACAATCAACTTTCAATAGAGACCATTTCTGATGCGTTGGTTTTGACCAACAATAGATGGATCCTTTGATGATCTACATGCATCTCTCAGGTCTTGTGTCGGCTCTGCTGGATTCCCATTTCTTAAAGACATCACTCTCAGTTGCTGTTCATCTGCTGCAGGTAGTTTTATTAGTCACACTTCTTTTATTCTCCATTTATTCTGTTTCCTCAAATTTTCAGTGCACACCATGCCGAGCTGGTCAAGTCACAGCTCTTTGGACTCATCTTGCTTTTGAAAAGGATTTCTCTGTCGGTCAAACTGTGCTAACTTTGGTATTTTTCATTGATGGATATAAAGGAAATAAAACATTTGTGTCTGTGACAGGCTTCTGATAACAAAGATAGCACTGTGAATCAATTCATTGCGTCATCACAACCCTGGTTCATCCTTTGAGTTAGGAGCCTTTTTAATGCTTGAACGATTGATCATTACAAATGGTGCGTTCACACCAGCCCTTATGATTCGACTCCTAGTCTGTTTCAACGGAAAGTCTACTTTGGTTGTGGAATTGTGAACGCGCAAACAAACTCTGACTTGGATCAAAGAAGGGAGCTCCAGTCTGCCGACAATTGCAGGTCTCACTGACGCTTTAAGAAGACCAAGTACAGGATGCGGTCTACAAAGCAAAAGGGGATTATGGCTTCGACGCGCTGCATTATTGGGAAACACAAACAAAACACATGCACGTGTGGGACGATAGGAAGTTCTGGTCAGACGAAATAGAAAAATATGATCAACCCAAGATCACTCGAATCTGAGTAGTCTTGGGTTGATCATAGTCACGTTTTACTCGTATTTGGAGGAAACAGAAATTGTCCTGCATTAACCCATTAGATGAACGAGTTTTCCCCTTTGTTGTTTGTCTTGTATTCGTCTTCAGTGTGTGGAATTATTTAAAAGGTCCGATTCATTTGAGTAGGGTTGTGTGAACGCAAAATCGGTCCGTAAGAAAGTTGCAACCCCCAACTGAAACGAGTCGCCAATCATATCGAGTCTAGCTGTGAATGCACCCCGGGTGGCTTAGTAAACAAAAAGCACATTCCTCTGAAAATAGTCAGGTACAAGGACAGGACTGGAAATTAGTTAAAATCCTGACAATGTCCAAAGAAAACTTTAAAAAAAAAACTTCCGAACGGCGGTAGAACTATTGCTCAAATAAGATTGCAGGAAAGTCTGGATCCTCGGGATCAAAATATAAAGAAAAAAGAGGTGGCTCAAGAACTTTTCACAGTACCGTGGACAGCATATCAGCTAGAAAAATGCCGCTGAGTGGTTATGGTCAGCCTTTGCAGAGGCCTGCCTTTTCTCACGTCAGGCCTGCTACATTTCTGGAATTGTAATCTCTCACATTCCTTGCCTGCTGTTAGAGAAACCACTCTCATCAAATGAAAAGTACAAAGGGTGTCAAGCTAATTAAGCGCTCTATCATTACAGCTCAGAGCCAGAACAGGAGTCAGGTTTTTACAGGGGGGGGGCACGGGAAAGTTAATAGGCTT
>JAPMNP010640008.1:0-11748 GCA_029874935.1 Atherina boyeri | reverse complement strand
CACACACACACACACACACACACACACACACACACACACACACACACACACACACACACACACACACACATTTTCTACAGACACATTCTCTCTAGGAATGTCTCTGCAGGTATATATACAGCCACTGGGACATATTTCTTTCCAAGTGTGGTAAAAACACTAAGTTTGCTGTATTTCTGTGGCGCAAGTTGTTTTTTTGTAGAATGCTGGCAACCTAAAAAGAAAAGCAGAAAATGTCTGTCTTCGTGCCCTCCAATGCAGATAAAATCTATGCCTGCAGAAGAAGTGTTTGCACTGTTCCTCCAAGAGCTGGAAAAGTGTATTAGTGTGGTATATGTCCTGCCCTCCTCCCATCCCTCAACCCATTCTAAATAAGACAGATCTAATAACTGCAGATTAGATTATTCATTTCATTTTTATTAAGGCGATATGGGCTCATTTTCTGAATGACAATGATGATAAAGGTCTGGCATGATGAGTATTCACTTGTTTGAGCTAAAGACAAATCTGGCTGTAACATAATATTAAATGGATGAGGAACCCAGATTATTCGCCTTGATGTGGCATTTGATATGAATGAGGACTTGATTGGCTGTCAGTGCATGAGTGTTGCCTTGGTGTCCTGGTTCTGAATCTGATTTAATGAGAAGACATTAAGCACTGGGACGTTCAGGGGTATCTCCTTTGATTTCCTGGTATTTACCAATTTCTCCTCCCTCTTTCCTCCATCTTCATGCGCACACAACCACACAAAATTATTTTTACACAGAAGAGTGATGAAGCGAGATACCTCTGCATCTGATTGCCAGATTAGTAGCACAGAAAAAAGGGCTTCCAGTTACAGGTGAGTGATGTCAACTCAGTATTGACTGCACCTGTCACACAGTCTAATGGCTCATGTTGGAGCTTTTTTTTTTCCCTGACTAACAGGATCTATCAAAGATATGCCACTTAAAGTGCTTTTCCATTCCTTGGGCCCTAATGGTGAGCCTCTGTGAAGGAAAATGATCAAATCACTGTCTTTTGAGACAGGATTTATTGGCAAGTCGACTATAAGTGTGTGTATCGGGTCTGTCAGTAGGTTAGCCAAGTAGGGAACTGTAAAATTCTAGTTAACCTCTATAATGTGAGGGAATCTTTAAGTTAGCATGGTATCATTTATTCATTTTCATTATGGATTTGATGGGACAGTCTCATCAACTGGATTGAGAGCTGTTGCCTGCAAAGGCCATGAGATACAATCAATATAATTTGCATTTGTCATTGTAATGATGGATTTATGAAGTGCAACTTATCATTATATCCTTTTCTAATTGGCATCAGATTATTAGTTGCTCAACCTGATACTGCCCAACAGTCACAGCTTCAGTCAGCTTAGAAATATTGCTTCTCTGTTTTCCCTCAGACACAGCATCACACTGATTTACAAGCATTGCAGTCATGAAACATGCACTGCTAAGCACCATTTCAGACACTACAAACTTATGCCTTTCATATAGATAAACCCAGATGTCACTTTGATGACCATTCATGTTGAAAAGCTTGTCATTTAAGCATCTTTTAATTTTCTCCACTGTCCTGTCATATGTGACCGAACAATAAACCCTTATTTCAAAGTGGCCAATCTATTCTTAGGGCCATCCTGATACAAAAGCAAAATAGACATAATTTTTGTCTATTTTAAGGTCCGACAGAATCGTAACTTAAAAATTCAGCTAACAAGGCCCAAGCCCAACGGAAATCTGTCACTACCGTCTACAGCCCAACCCGAGACCCTGTATAATGATAGTAACTAAGCCCAAACCTGACCGACTTAATTGGTCCCATCGGATCCTGATGGGTTTGGGCAAAGATCTTGAGCTCTGGGCTCCAGCCCCCCATGACCCTGAATTGGACTAAGTGATATATAAAATGTATTAATTAATTAAAGATTTTTTTTGTCGTCTTTTCATTCATGCATAGATGATTCTCACATTTTAAGCACATTTTCCCTTACATTTTTCTACTCTAATTTTTCTAGCTCTGCAAATAGTTTCAAATCATCCCAGTGGGTGCTTTGCTATGCTACCATTTCCTTAAGCTCAATGTTGTTGCTTTGGAACTTGTTCTTATCCCCCAGGTTTTATGATAGCGTGTCCCTACTTCTGCCTGACACTGCCATGTTTACAGCCTGCACGTGGAGTTTTAGTAGTTTTGATGGGGAATGTAACACTTTCACAGAAGCTTTAACCGTGACACGACCAAAAGTTCAGACCTTTTAGCATATCCATTAAATTTGGATTGTAAATCTTGTAGATATTACCCTGTAAATGGTATTGAAGTGGTGACCATGATACCATGCTGATCTTGCATCAAATTCACAGCACCACAGTGTTTTATATGTTGCATACTATTGCTGGTTATGAGCAGACGGCAGGTTGGTGTACTCTCTGTACTCTCGGTACACTTAGAAAAATTACTTGAAACCAACTCCCTCACCAACCCTTGCTGAGGCATAATAAGCCAGACATAAGGGAAAAACCTACTGCATTCCTGAGCGTCTGTGGTTTATTGTTACATCTGTCAAAGACACACTATAGGTTCAGATAGCTATAGTTCAGCTTGACATGCCCATGGCGGCATGAAGCAAACCACAAATGGAGCCCAAGTCTGAGCAGTAACCATAGCCACAAACACAGATTCATCCAGCAGAGCCAGGCAGCACAGCTGCGGCTGAACTCAAAGCCAGTGCTTGTATGCTGTCACTGTGTAATGTCGCCCTTTGGAGTGGAATGAGCAATAAATTTGTCATGCACAGTAACACATCATCTCTTCTTTTTGTAGGCTGGTAACTGCAGAGCGCCTCCCTTAACTACCAGTGTATTAAAAATGTACTGGACCAACACACCAACCGCTCAAATGTATCAAAGGATATGCAGAATTTACTGTCTGAGAGTCACAGCAGTCATTGTGAAATAATGCAAAATGAATTTATTGAACTGCATAAATAAAGAAAATGTTGTTTTGCCATTGTGACAGTATTGTTCTTGCATTCAGTAACATGAAAAGTCCTCTGATCTTGGCAGCTGGAGATGGAAGAGAATCACACACTGTGCGTGCCAACATTAAGTAAGGCCATCCCTGTAGACTAAAAATGTAAACTAATTGGCCACCAAGACTTCATAAACTATAAATGCACCTTTTAAGTATTTATGTATGTGTGTACAGTATGTCTGATGTTGCACTTGGCTGAATATTGCTGCTAACACAAAACTATCAATTAGCTTTACAGTTTTAAAACACCTCACTAACATTTTAAGGCTGTACATGATGTACTGTACATTTCTATATGTTAACAGTGATAATAAATATGATTTGTTTTGCTCCTTTCATATACTGTGTGCACTTCATTAAGTGGTAGAGTAAGAGAAATGACCTCTCATAAAGTCTTAATTAAGGTAATGTGTGAATAAGCAGAAGAGTCTTTTCAATACTGATTATGATAGATGTCCGTCCCTTTAAAGCCACACTGAAGGTGGAAGTTGCTTTTGAGTTAAGCTAGCCCACTGTGTCTCATTATTCCAAAGACAATAGAAGAAAACACTTGGCTGATGCCTCCACAATATAATGGGCTTTGAAAATGGTTTGCTTTGCAGCCAATCTCCTTCTTTGATACAAAGAAAGAAGTGACAAACATTTGACGAGATTCAGAGCAACACGCTCAGGCAGGCACTTTGACAATTCTTTCCCTTAAAGCTAAATGTTACGCCTCCATTTGTGTTGTAGAAAGACTATAATTTTTTTACATTTGAGCAGTAATTCCTATGGACCGACTTGTTTATTCACATCAAGGGCATGAAATAGAGCAACTTTCAAATGATTTGCTGTAATTTGACAATCACAAACATGCCTCAAAAGTGGGGCAGTGGGCAAAACTGTCAGTTTTATTTCTTCACAATCTCTGGAAAGACCTGAATATGGGCTTTGTTGACGATGCTAAAGGTAGGCTTCCCAGAGTACCAAGTAAGTCAGCCGGAAATTTCAGCTTTCTGATAAACTGCTAAAGTTTTATAACATTTAGTTTTCAGTTTAAGTTGGAAGTGCTCAAGCAGCTGTAAAATAATGATGCAATAAATCAGACATTAAACATAAAATACAACTTGCTTCCCTGCAACTGTGTTTTAAAGCACTAATACGCCCACCTCCTTCATTGTGGAATCACTATATTTTCATAGTGATGATGCCACCAGGCTCAGACATGGGCCATTGTCTACCCACCCAAAGTTGGCGGCCCAGGACACAGAAAATGAACAGGAGACATGAGAAAAGGTAACAGGAATATGTCTCTGTAGAGAAATAAATCCCCACAACATCTACTTCCTTAAGACTGTAAGGGGACTACTTTGGTAGAAAAGTTTTGAATCCTGTTGCTTGAATTCATCAGGCAGTCAGTATCATGACTTCATGTCCATTTTCTGAAACAGAAAGGTATATGGTTGTTTCCAGGTGCTGTATTTCCATCTGGTACCATCTCCAACAATGCACTGATGCAAAAAACAGAGGCCATCATTAAACAACAAACTATAAAACAAACCTATTGGTGACTTTCTAGCAACACTTCAGGGAAGAAATTCCAGGTAAGATTTAGCTTGAGAGTGTTTTCAAAAGCTGTTCATGGAGGCTCATGAAGCACAGAATTCCACCTCATCTGTCAACCATGGTACAGACATTATTCGAATTGGGGGAGGTAGCCTATTCCTGCGATGGAAGTGGGTCATTGAAGTGTATCCATGATAGAAGTAGCTAGATGGATGTTATAGTGTATTGAGCTTTTTGCTTTCTACTTAGAATAAAAGCATTGGGATCAACAGAACATATGGACGATGACCCAAAACATGCCATTAAATCAATTGTAGAGCTAGTGTATATCCACTTTCCCATCAGGATGAGAAACATGAATGAGTAAATAAGTGTCTATGCAATCATTTATTCCTATTTAGTTTAATTACATTCATCTAGACAGTTTACCTATCAGTTATATTGATTTATGTCAAATCCACTGGGATAGTATTAAAAACCGGCAAAGTTCTGGGGGAAGAATTGTATTTTCTTATTGTCTAAATGATTATAGACATAACTGAAGAGCTATAAAGTTTAGCATCCACACCATTACGATTGAATGCACTTGTTCATCCGTCCCAGTATTATTAAAGATTTAATTCCATTCCAGGATTTAGGATTGGCTCTTGGCTGGAAACTCCTCAGTGAACAACAAGATGAGCCAAAACTTTCATTCAAAATGCTATCAGAGCCCTCATTAATTATTTATATGGCAACCTCTATCATTCTCAACCTAGAGAAAGGTGGAAAAGGGGATATAATTTTAAGAAGTCCTTAACAAAGAAAAGGGAAAATAAACCTAGGTATTGTGTTACTGGATAGACGCATGTTTGGGGAATTATGGCAGGTTCTTTTCAGGTTATTTTCCTAAAACATTGGTAAATTTGGCATGATCATGGCAGATAACTTCATCATTTCATTAAATCATGCAAGCATCTTTGTCTGATGAGATTATTCCACTATGAAGAAGGCCGTAATTATTGTAAGGACAGAGGATGAGGAGAGCACATCAAGTACATGTTGAGAGAACAATTACTTTGATTGATGATTTTTGAAAATAAGCAATGTCCTTCATTTAAATAAAAATAAAGACTCCATCAATAAATGTGGTCCTCTTTTCATGTGCTTGCTGCAGTAAAAACGGTTGTATTTTCCAGGAAACCTCTTCAAATTTTAATGAATAAGTCAACAGTGTTGAGAAGGGCAGCTTAGAAATATAGCCAAATTATAACCATCTCCGTCTTACAAGGACTTGGAAACAGTCCATGCATTTATCTCCTAGTTGGGTTATTACCATATTTGGAGGTAACTCAGTCCAATCTTTCATCACTGCATTTAGTTCAGAATGCAGCTGCCAGGCTTCTAGCTGGCAGAAAAAGGATAATATCAGCGGAAGCAGAGCTACTCTTGTTAGGAAGATACATGATTGAGCTTGGATTTTCTTTTCTTTTTTAAAACCCTTCATGGTTTAGCACCACAATGCATTACTGACGTGTTAACACCTCTCTCCAACACCAGGTCATTTAGGTTGTCATCCCAGTTATTACTTCTAGTCCTTGTCGCATGCCCCAACATCCAAAGACGACCAAGCTTTTTTGGTCGCTGTTCCAACCCCACCACATATTAAATCTTGCTCCAACACAGGCAAAAGAAGATTTTAAAGACTCATCTTTTTTTATTGTCTTTTGTTCCAACTTGTGATGCTGCACTGTTGCGAAGTTCATTCTCATTTCTTGTAAAGCAGTGTTATTGTATTTTGATTGATTTGTGGCATTCAGTATTAAATTAAATTTTTTTCTGCATTTGTCTGACAATGGATTTGCTGTATTGATTGGTTTTTAATCACCTGCACAATGCAAACATTTCTTTATTATTCCTAAATATAATGATGAGCACATTAGGTAAACCACTGACATGACAAGGTGTTTGTGGTCATCTTAAAATACCAATTAAGGGTCTTAATGGAATGGGGGTGTTGGGGGATAGGGTGCATCCTGGTCTCTGGGGTTGATGCTGGGGTGGGCACCGACCCGCACAAGATAGCTGTCTGGGCTGGTCCTGGTGTCGGGCCGGGCCTGCTATGGGAGGATGGGTGGCTCTCAGGCTCCTGAGGGCCTGAGTTCTGCCCTCTGCTTGTGTTCCGGGGTTGGTGCCTTGTGGGGATGGAAGGTTGCTGCTCCTGATCCTTTGGGGCCTGTAGTCCATGGTGGTGTGCGTCCTGGCAGCAGCTTCCCTCTGCCTTCTTCTGGGTGGGCACGTCCTTGCGGTTGGCTGTCTCCGTTCTGTGGTCTGTGGTGGCTGCTGGTCACCCAATGCTGGGGGCCACCTCAGTATGCCTCTGATCATTGGAAGGGGCCCTGTTGCATTTGCATGATCACTTATCCCAAAAATACAACTCACCTCTAATATTTTGTACCAACACATTCACATACACACATACGTATGCTTCTTACTGCTGTCTTCATTGTTGTTCATGGTCTATACTCCCCGCAGTTGCTCCTAATGATGGTTGTGTTTTCTTAGAGGCCTTAGGATGCTACTGTTTCTTCATTTGTAAAAATTCATGTAAAAGTTGCAATGTCCCTGTCAAATAAATAAATAAATAAATGAATAAAAATGCATGTGCAATTCCATGATATCATGTTGAAATATTTACTCTTTGCAGTGCCAGATAGGCCGAATGAGTATTTGCTTGTTTGTAGATTGTATTGGATGCACTGACTTTGACCATTGAGTAGTGATCCCATAGTACTGGATATTTCTCACCTTTCTACTGCTCTGTGTCATCATTATTTTTTTGCCTTTTGAGTGCCAAAGCACCACCACCCACAACAGCTCATTGTTTCTTCCAGGGCGAAAAAACTGCTGTCAGCCTCAGTGTTCTTCCTTCACTCCCTCCTCTTTGTTCACTCCTAATTAACTGAGATTTTGCTTGGCTGAATTTCAAAAGGCCATTGGAGAAAAGAGCTCTGCTTGGCCATGAGTCTCAATCTTTTATCAAAATTATGGGTTTTTAAAAGTCAGGGCATTATGAGATTGCCAAATGGTGAGGATAAAATACAACAATGTGCAAATTATGTGAAAAGGTGGAAGTTAGATTAATTTGTGTTTAGAGCTACAGAGCCACGTAAACAGACTCTTGCTATATACCTGGTTGTAAGGACGCCATCTACAAAGTACCACAACTACCCATGTACAGAATATGTAAACATATTTGTGAAGATTTCAGTTCTTCCGGGTCATGGTTTTAATTAAAAACTGAACTTGAACATATTTCACTTATGCAAGAGTCCTGCTTAACCAAATAGAATTTATTAAAAACAAGACTCAGCAAAGCCTCAAAAAGGATTTAGAAAAATGTAATACCTGATACATAAAAACAAACTTGCTCTATAAATAAGGGTGACATGGTAATTAAACCAGTAGTGGTGTTGCTTGATGTTTTGTGGGGGAGCATCCAAAACTATAAAATGAAAACGAACTTGAATGTCGTGCACAAAGTTAAAGTCTGATGAGCCAAAAAGAAAATTAAATGGGTAATTAAAGGAGAGAGGAAAAAGCAAAAGTCAGTGTTTTACTGATGGGGGAAAATGTGTGAAATTATTCTGTTGCAGGGAGCAAAAGCTAGCTGTTTTGGGTTTTTTTTAAGCAAAAGCTCTGTAGCATTCAAAGTAAATATTGCAGGTTGGTAATCTTGATCAATTTAAGCAAGGTGAAATGTGTAAAACTATGTATTTAGGCGGGTCAGTGTCTAGATGCAGTCACATTGTAATGAAGGTGGAGCAAATTCTTACAAGTATAAATAAGACTGCATCTTAATGACAGGACCATCTTCCAATGTGTCAGGCTGCTGAAACATGATATATTTCTAAGCTGAATAAAAACCAAAAAACTGCTGATGAAGTAATGTTGTTAGCAGACATAAAAAGCATCAGCCATGTGTTAGAAAGCACTAGCCCTCTTCTGAGCTTTGTTACCTCTTGTGTAGAAGAGTGATTTATTGTACTTATCATCTAGTTTTTTTGTTTTCTAATTTTGGTTAAATCCAAAATTCCCTTTCAAGATGTTTCTTCTGAGGAAGAACTCTGGTCACTGTTCAAAGAGGTCTGCCTACAAAAAAAACTCCCATGTAGGGTGTGTGTGGGTATGTTCTCTCTTGATTGAATAATTGAGTGTAAGTGATTTGGAGGTAGAAAGGTGAATATTGAGGCTTATATAAATGTATTTTATTTTTATTGAGTTGGAATTGTTCATTCATTAGCTGCATAATTGAGCAATCAAATATTTTAATATAATCATGTTGTTAATCATTTTGTTTTACTTTTTTGGAAATGTGCTGTGATAGGGTACCTAAACTGATAGGGTGGTGCCTCATGGTGAATATATACCTGTATGAGGTGCTAGACAGCAGTTGTTTTCCCTTACTCTACACAGTGGGGAGCTGAAATGTTTGTGTGCAGAAGGTCCAAATAAATGGAGAGAGATTTTCTACTACCCAAAGCCTGCAAGTGGTCTTCTTCTTCCTTTGCTCACATGTCGCCTTGCCACACCATGATTATTTCCAATTTATTTGATCAAATATGTGTTGATCTGAAATAATGGCTCATGAAACTTCTAATTCCCATGGTACATTGAATGAATTATAATAATTTTCCCTTGACAGATGCAGCTAGTTAAAACAGTTAAAGACATTCTCCTCCTTTTTTGCCATTTCAAAGCATTCTAGTAGCCTTAAAAGGGACATTGTGTAATATTTTGTTGTTTACTTACCAAAATCAATGTCTGCATTCATATGTTATTGTTGATGTATTATGACCACTGTTAATAATCTGACACTTTCTTGTGAGCAAAGAATTTTAGATTGTTTATACGTAGAACGGATCAGCAAGGGAAGCACCATGTCACCTTGACGCTGGAGAAGTTCAGTTTGTGTGGCTTAATACCCCCGCAAGTTGGAAAATTTGTTCATTTGTCATTGCAGGACAAAATGCAGGACCATGCATATGCAGCAGCAGTGCTGGAGCTGTTTTTACGGTCGCCAAGAAAGCTAAAAAGGACATGAGAATGGTATCATGACCATAACATCCCAAAAAGCTTGAGTTTTTATAATTGTTTTATTATTATTATATAGTATAGTAGTATATATAATATATATACTATATAAAGCTTAATTTGTAATATTTATAATACATCTATTTTATGAACAGCCATTTACAATAAAAATGTTAATAGGCTAATTTGTGTTCAGCTATATGTGTGTAAGTGGTCTGTAAGACTGTTTATTTTCTAATTATCTGTGTGAACTCTGTGATTCATGTAAACATCCAGTGATAGCAAACAAGGAAATAATATGTCAGTCTTGTTCACTTTATTCTTCTGAAATGCACCGCTTTCAGTACGAGCAAAGTTTTCCAGCGGACTTTACATCACCAGCCAAACTAAGAGCAAGCAAACAATTTAAAAAAAACAACAACAAAAAAACAACCGGAGTGGATCAGTGAACGACGCGGCACGAGCTGTCTTGCCAAATGCACCACGTATGTCACAAAACAAGTTCACCAATTAACTTTAACTATAATACAAACCGAAATTGAGGCGAGCTGAAGAAAATCTAAGCAGGACTGAAGTCAAGTCATGTCTGTGTTACGCGATCCGCACGAGAGAAGAGCGCACAGCTGCTGCAGAGGGGGGCGTGTCTATGCAGGGAGGGGCGGGCGCTATGTGTGACTGGCCAATCACAGAGCGAGAAAACAGTTATCAATGATTTTTCTTCAACACGAGCAAGGGTAATGAGGAATTTAACTCGTATCACGCTCGTATTCGTCAAAAAAGCTTTATCCGTACCCGGATACTCGTCTGAAACGATATACGGCTCAACCCTGATTTTTCCCATTTATTTTTAAATACTATCTGATAAAAATAATGAGAATAAACACACACATATATATCCGATCCGTGATCGAGATGTAACACTCGATCCCGATCGAGGCTGAAACCACGTGATCGGGCCCGATTTCCGATCACATGTATCGGATCGGCACATCCCTACAATAAAGTCAACACCATTGTGAAATTGCATGTTTGTTTTTTTTGTTTTGAGCATACTAGGCCAAAAATCTAGACAATAGTAATTGACTACCTAAAGTATTAGATGACATGATTTAATCAGTGTCATTGAAGCTTTTTAATACATGGCAGCTGAAGTTGTTGCAATACGTTTTAGAAATGGGGATGTGACAGAGTGCATTATTTGTTTTAGTTTGATTCAAGTGTTACATGGCAGTAATTCTTACACAATGTCCCTTTAAATTATGATTATGAAGTTTATAGCCAAAATCACAAAACCTGTGCCGTTTTCCCGGACTCTGATTCTTCTGAGCGCCTATAAAGCGTTAGCAATTCACCTCTGAGTTGTGGGCGGAGATAGTGTTGCTGAGTGCCTTCTCCCGTTCCGGTTACACCTCAGCCAGGCTTCTTTCCATTTGGAATTACGCGCCTACTTCCGTGTATTTGCCGTGGTTACGTAACGCTCCACTCTGTAGAGCGGCTGCTTGGCGCGGTGACAAAAAGCATATGTGAAACTTCGCCGAATTTGTTTAAAAATGAAACATTGTTTACTTTTCACTACTGCGGCAGCTCCTGGCTCGACCCAAATATGTGTGAAAACAGCCTTAGTCTCTCTGCTCCTATTTCAGCACAACTTTCGGCTTACTCTGAGCAATGATGTTTGTGTGTGTGACTCTACTGCTGAGGAAAATTAAACACGAAACATAACTTAAATGTTTTGGGTTTTCTTTTTTTAAAGTCCTGGTAAAACGCAAATCTAGTTAGCCAGAGAGTTGCCACAGCATACAGCAATGGTGTTGTTCCCCCATAGATAGCTGATGTGATGCTAGCAAGCAGGCAGGTTCAGTTGAATCAATAGCACCAAAAAGAAAAAAAACTGAACTTACTGGTAAAGATACAGGCTCTGCATTTGGTGTCTTGATGGAAGGCACTAGTCTGGCTATCGCCAACCTGATCTGACGGCGGTTTAATTCCGCCCTGCAGATCAGTCTAGATACTCACAGATACATTTCTGCTGCAGCTGATCCATTTTTTCTGGATCCAGTCACAAACGGGCTTATAATCCGTGTTGCGCACTATTGG
>JAPMNP010640005.1:0-13193 GCA_029874935.1 Atherina boyeri | reverse complement strand
CACGCAGCAAAGGGTCACAGGCCGGGAATCGAACCAGGACCACAGCTGCAGGCGAGGATCTATAGCCTCCACACATATGGCGGGCGCCTAACCCACTGCGCCACGCACCGCCACGAACTTAGTACATTTTGTCAGTATTATAACATTCCCTGCTCAACTTATCAGTGTAAGCATAAGCATACACACCCACACGGTGAAAATGACAAGTTAATGATATCCTATTTGTGAATAGCAGCCCTAAATCTGTGGTCAGTGTTGCTTGTTTTGCTGTTATCTGCTTTCAGTTTATTGTACTGATGTGATCAGGTTACCACACATTTCTTGTTTATATGATTTACTAGTCAAGTGATTGATCCAACCTCGATGTGAAGCCTCCATAGCTAATATTCAGTCGTACTTCCTGGACAAAGCACTAGTTCTGATTGTAAGCGCTGCCCCTCCATAAGGTTTCCCTCAATGCAGTGAAGTAACACTTCGATTCTGTCTTGCAATCAGATCTGCTCTTCTTATTGGTACAGTATTTAAAGACTGCTCAGTAATCTACCGAATCTTTAGTTTGATTAAAACTTTCATCTTTTTAAAGGTTGACTAAAACAGCACAAAACTGCTTGCCATGTACAAAAAAGATGGAACAATGGTGTTTTTAGAAGAGAATAAAGTCAGTTTCATGCTTCTCTGTACTTTGATGCAATAAAATCAAGTCCCTCCGACAATGTGCCATAAAAACAAGATGGCAGCATGCAACCTAAAGTGTTCAGCTGGACACAACTTTCTAGGTTTTTCTCCACTGAATACATTGTCTGAAATGTTTTTGTTGTTTTTTAACTGGAGATGTTTTACTCAATGAGGGGGATAAAATCAGATATAATGCCATTCTTGCTTTCTCAAGAGGGAGGGCTCCTGAAGGTCTCAGAAAAGTCTCAGATACAATTTGTTCCGGGTCAGTTTGCTTTGGTCTGTTGCTGCTTTTATACAATGTAATGTGTTTCTTAATGTTGTGTATAGCATTGTAAAGAGTACCATGCAGCATCATTTAGCACATTTTATTACAATGACACATGATTTCTAGCTGTGGAAATTTATCACAGAAACAGTAATTTGGTCTCCACATTTGTAAGAAAAAATTAATCAAAAGATTCATCAAAATCTGAAAATCAGTGAGAAGACCGTTTTATGATGTAGAGCTATGGTACTGAAAGCCTATTGCCTACCCTAAAATCCAGATTTATTTAGGGTAAATGTACCAAATGGCCAAGACTATGATTTAAGATTCATACAATCAATCCATATCCACAGTTAACTTTGATCTATTATTGTTTTATGAAACAGGTATTCTTGATTTTAAGCCATTTACTATTTAGGTACAGTAAGTGTTAAGTGAAGGTTCGACAGCATTCTTTTATTTTTCATCTTCAAAATGCTAGTTCTTGAGTGTTTGAGGTAGCATCTCAAGTAGTTTTACATCCATCACTTTAGAGGCAAACTTTGAACTCAATTGTATCAGCTATTATTTGCATTTATATTCTTGAATACTTCTTATATTAGCCTCTTTGAAACTCTGTTAGGGTTAGAGTTGGAGTTTTATATTGTGAATAGACGCACTCCTCATACATACACTAAGAATCACTACAAAAAAAAAAGAATCAATACCTTTAACTTTTCTGAGGCAACTTTGTATTGTTCAGATTTGACCAGGACAAATGTTATCATACTTTGATACAGACCAAAAATCTGAATGACATACACACAATGGAGAAACAAAATCTTGAGCCTCACAGATTAGATAATTTATCACAACCACATTAATGTGGTCATGTGTGCAGGTATGACTGTGTGTTCTGCACCTGAGGTCTAACAACCTTAGCTAATGAAAGCCTCATTTCCTCATGCAAATGATGCTGCTGTTAACCTCAATCAAAGAGGTCGCAGAGTGTGCATCATTCCCACATCTCCCTGAGTGCCAAGCGGCAGCACACAATGGTTGCCACCACTCTATAGGCCCACAGGTAATTACTTGGAGCCAGAAAGGGAGGGCACCAGGAAAGTCAAGGTTTCAGGTAGGTGTTTAGATCCATGGAGCCCCCCCCCCNGCTAAACACAGGGATGGGTTACATGTAGGGTCAAGTGTAAGTGTGGTCTCCTGCCATATCCTTTCCTCCAAACACACACATTGATAAACCAGCCCACTGAGTAGCAAGTAATTACAGCATAAAAGTGGCTCTGCTATATTGGAAGGTCTGGCCTTCCGTCTGCTGTGTGTCACCTAGTTGACTGCACCAAATATCTGTTCCACTAGTTTTGTCAGCCCGATCACCTGTTGTGTTCTGTCTTATTTCCATACTGTTTCCAGTCTGATGTTTCTAAATATTTTGTTTTTAAACAGAAATGTAAAATGGCTTGAATAAAAAACAACAACATTCCTTACTGTTTTTCAATTTAATACCAACTTTCACACTGCCTCACTGCCAAGTTGACTTTAGCTCATGAGTTTAACATTAAGCAAGGAGAAAAAAAAAACCTAACAACAAAAAACCTTCTGGCATGAAAGTTAAGCACTGTATGAAGTGTTTATTGAAGTAATGCTATTCTCGTTGCAGAATTCCCCTAAAATCTGGACATCATGATATCATAACTTTGACATTACAGCATTCAGTGATTAACAAGGGATTGCAAAGAATAGTGACTGTGGTCAGGTTTGTGTTTTCCACATGATTATTGCCACACCCTGGTTGGGATTTTATAGAGGTCTTTGTCGCCCCTTGTTGCCATGTCTCCCCGTACATCTCCTGACTGTCTCTATCAATTTAAAATGGGCTATTATGTAAATCAGAGATGAAAGCATGTAAGTCAATATTTTACACTGAAATGGAAGTTGAATCATAAAACAAGAAGGTCACAACTTTTTTATTGTTGAAAAGTTTGTGTCTGTTTATATGAACATAACAGCTGCCAAAGATTTGTTGGTGCTCACACAGAATAGTTTTCAAACCTTTGTTCGCATCCTTTACCAGAGCAGTGGGTCACATTTTCCTCAACCTTGACCTTGTAAACTTGCAACCAGGGATGAGATGTTCTCCATTATGTTTGTGATAGCCTGATACAGGCTTTTGTTTACTTTGATATTTTTCCATTTTGTCATTATAGACACTTTTATCCATGGATGTCATTTGGCGTATTTTTAAAAGATCTTGAGGTACCCTAAAATGTCAGTAAGCCCCCCATAAAAATAATGAAAAATCATATTGATAAGTTAAAATATTGGCAAGATGTTTAGTTTCTTTGATTGTTGTGTTTTTCTGAAAACAGAAAGCTCAGTTTTTTCTCTCGCTGTTATCATCAATGAAACATAGAGAGTGTAAATAATTTTCTCTCCATCACTTCTGCTGGCTGTATACAGACTGAGACAGGACATGGACTGAGAGGACAGAGACATCTACTGAGGAATTGAGTCTGAAGAATTTGACTGGTTGGTTTGTGAAACAGACCATTTAGGAGTATTTTAAGACACAATTGCTGTAGAATGGATTAAACAACAATTGATGTGTACAAGTCAAATTAGTTAGACCCTCAAATATTGTGGGGTTCTTTTATTATTATAAGTAATTTAAACAGCTAAAATGATGCTAACATGCTCATTAGAACAAGGAGATCCAGAGACAAAGAAGGTGTGGCAAAGGTAAGTAGAAAGAAACTGAACAGATCCAGAAATAGAAGAAGCAATTCCTTTCACTAGGGGGTTTGAGTTTGGTAACAAAGCCATAGGAACCAGACAGATGATACTAAACAGCTGCCCACATGATAGTTTGGTTCACAGATCAGAGCAATTTGTCCCTTCTTTAGTGGCAATAATTAAGGTGAAGACAGCATAGATTAGTATGGAGTTTTTTGGGTTATTCTACTGAATTCTGTATGAAAGTAAATCTGCAGTGCAAAACCAGATGTTGACCTGCAGTTAACACAATCATCTCTTATACATTGTTTTGGACCATCTAACAAACTGACTGACCACTTCTTTGTACTTACTGATACACCCAACAACAGTGCAGTCATGTGAGTATTTCTGCAGATGACAGGACTCAGAGTTGTATTGGAAGTCTGAGGTGTACAGGGTGAGGAGAAATGAGAAAAGTACAGTCCCTTGAGTACAGTCCCCTGTGGTCTGTTTGTCAGGTAGTCATTAATCCAGGTGTTTGTAAAGGTATCCACTTGGAATTTCTGGAGTTTCTCGCAGAGCAGCTGCAGTCTGCTTCAAGTGGACCAAATACAGGACGTAGACTACAAAACAAAGTGCATTGTGGGTTCAGCTCACAGCATTGCAGGCTAACGCAATCAGAACATATGTGCGTGTAGGACAATATGCGCCTCTGGACGTGAGGAATGGCTCACAGTCAGACGTGGAAAAACTCTGTAAACGTTCCGAAAGGAATTTGATCAACTCAAGACTGCTGGGATCTGATAAAGTTCCATGTTTTGCTGTTAGTTTTTTTCTTTGTCATGTTACTCATCTTCTCTTTTGGTATGTTCTTGATGCAGCGTCACCTCTGGCAGACAGAGAAACAAGTTATTTTAAAGGTCCAATTTAATACAGTAAATGCTGCATGATGACAAACTTGGTCCGGAAGAAATTTGCATCCCCACTCAGCCATGTCCCCAATCACACCGAGTCTAGCGGACTTTTCTGGTGTGAATACACCCTAAATGCAGGTTAAACTGGTAAGTGTTTGTAATCTAATCACTTCTCTGACGAGATGAGTCTTCAAGAGATTATTGAAGCTATAGAGAGACACCCTTGCTCTGATAACACTTAGAAGCTTGTTCCATCAGGATTGTGGCTACCTTGAGATGCAGAGAGATGTCTCTGCCAGATACTTTTCCTTAAGCTGAGGACACTACACAAATTTTTGGCAGATTTTACCTACGATATCCAGTTGCATGTAGTCGGCAATAGTTGGCACTAGCTGTGGCCAGGCGGCATGACAAGTTGGCGCAGAAATCTGCAAGTGTGCGGTGGGGTTCAGACTAAAATCAGCAAGTGTGTGAGGTGACTGTGCCCGACTGCCATTGCAGTGATTCACACAGCCATCCATCCATTTTCCATACCGCTTATCCAATTCGGGGCCGAGGGGTGATTCAAACATGTTTGAATTTTTAAGATGAATCTTGTTGTTAGCTTTGACATGGGGCTATGGAAAATCCTCTGCTATGTCTGAAGTTCAGTAATGAAGTTTACAAATGTTGCTCCCTCAGAAACTATAGTAATTTACTTGTCTACATGTACTGTAAATAACAGTTTTCATATTGTTGAATAGGAATTAAGGAGTAACCAGTAAAGTGAAACTTTAAACACTCATAGTTTCATTATGTATACCAGACTCACCAAGTATGTACTGTCAATATTGTACCATCTAACGTCTCTTTCTTCTTCATTAATATCATGACTGAAAGTTAGGGAGTACACGTGTATCCAGAGTTTTATCTGTAAACATAAGCTTCTAGATGTTTTTTCTGCATGTTGTCTACCCTTGTTTTCATTTATTACAAAATGTATTGCTTTCTACCAAAGAACATTTGACAATCAAAAACCTTGAAAGAATCCTATTCAGTGGCGCAATAATGGTCACCTTAACGCCATCACGAGCTCAAACCCTGTGGGCAATTTATGTCCTGCTTAAAAGAGATTGTTGGATGGGGGGGGGACTATATTTCTGTGGTTTGAATAACAATGCCAATCCCTGTTTCCCCCTTGTCTCGCAATAAACCGTTTAAATGCCACCAATAGATTCTGTATTTGATCCATTTTGAACGATTAGGTTTGCCAAGCCAAATTAAGTTTGAGGATCATCAGCCTTTGTGGCCCAAATTGCCCGAAGGTGTTTTTGCCCTCTTGTTTCCCTGCGTGTGAAACTGTGAATTCCATGAATCCATTCATTGGCAGAAAGGGAACATATTAACTGTTCATGGTCTTTTCTTCTTCACAAAAAGTCTATAGGATGAATGAGACATCTGTCTTTCCTTTCAAAAGACAGAACAAGCTTTATAACAATGTTTTCTTGTGAATAGCTTGTCTGAATATGTCTGCGTAGGGAGCTAAAAAGATTAATTAAAAAAAAACAAGGTGTATATTTTACATGCCTGGGTCAGTTGTTTAACCCTTACCTCTAACCTTTAAAAAGCTTAATTTTTAAAGGGTTAACCTTGATGCTGCAGTTTTTTTGCACTTTCCAGTAAGTCAACAAATGTGAATCCAGGGGGAAAACAAATACCCTGGCCACTTTTGAGAGTTGTGCTTAAACTGTGACATGTACAGGTTTTGATTGCATTACATCAAGTTGTTGTGATCTTAGTAACCAATGGGTAAAAAACAGGAAAAAACAAAAAGAGAAAACACAATTGTCCCTTCAACTCATCTCTATGCAAGAGTTTTAGAGAAAAGTGGGGAGACCTGACTCCAGACTGGCAGCCAGCAAAGTTGTGTTTTTTACAGAAAGTAAGGTAACACCATTGTTTTCATGCAGTTGAGTCGGTATGGCTTAAGATATATTAGTGTTTAAACTGTCAAATAAATTTGGATAAATCTGTCCACTTGCGATTGGGTCACTGGGGATGTATATTTGCCCCAAATGTGAACGGTTTTGCATCGTGCTAAATGGCATTTAAATATGTGAACTGGAGAAACTAGGGATCCAACCAAACCCTAAGCTTAATGGATGATTCACACTTCCTCCTTGGCTACAGTTGCCATCATCATATTGAAAGTAGTGTGAATAATGTCTTTGCAAATCATAATGATGACGATAGCTTCCAAATTATGAAAACGGTTTGATTAGTTGACAGAAAACTTGTAAATTTAGTTACCTTAGTATGTCCAGTGCGAAACACATCTAAAACATCACAAAACAAATATTGCAGATTATTAACAATAATGCATATAAGATTGTATCCCAAAACAAACCACATCAGTTTAAACTTCACACATTCCTTCCAAAACATAGGCAGTGGATGGAGCTGGAGGAAGGCATTGTACAGAGAAGATGAGAAGGTGCCCATTGACAAGAGCAAGAGAGAGCTCCTCTTCTCAGCAACGGGCCCCAGAACAGCCTGGGTGAGCCGGGGTTTCATTATCCCCTGTCCCTCTGTGATGAGGAGAAGAAAGGCGGACGTGAGAGAAAGAAAGAGAGAGAACAGAACAGAGGAGGGGAAAAAGAAAAGAAAGAGGCGTTTGATAGAGCTGTGTGGAGACCGTGTGTGAATGAGCCAGTGAAGGGCAGCCATTGTCTTGCTGCGACCTCAATTTGGTACTGTACGCTCCTCTTTTTACTGCACTGTCTCGAGCCACAATGCCTCCTTTCTCCTCCTCTCTACTCCCTCTCTCTCTTAAAGAAATAGGGGGATTAGGGCCCACTGAAGGGAATTGCGTGTCCAGATTGCCAACTATCATGACTCCTTACCATGTGACGGGAAGGCAACAAGATATTCTCCAAGATGTTTGTTGTTTTCTTCTTCTTCTTTTTCTATCTTTTTATACATTGTTTAAAATGTATTTTTGGACAGTCCAGGGAGGGAGGTGCGGGAGGCAAAAGACAAGAGAGTCACAGGGACAGAGACATAAAGCGCAGCTGTACTTCCTGTTTACCCAGGCCTCGTTCAAGACAGTGGGAAGGAACAGGGGTTGCATTCATTCTTTTCTTTTCTACCTCCCCTGACCCCCATCCTCTCCCTTCCTTTCCTTCTGCTCTATTCTCCCTTAATTCCCTATTTTCTTTCTTTTCCTGTAGCCATTTCTCTTTCTCCCACCCATCGTCTCCTGCTGATGAACTGTATTGAAATCGGGAGGATGAGCTAGATTAGGCAATGTGTAGCGCTATGTGGTAGGGTTTATTACTTTGACTGATTTGAAAACAGAATTGATTATTAAATGCTTAGATTTGACATGATTATAGATATGGACTGGGGAGAAGAAGAGAAAATGGACTAAAGATGGGAAAAATATAATTTTAAGCAGGTTGGTTAACTTTCTCCTGAGGCAATTTAGTTGTTAGAAAAACATGAAAAGCTTTATCATTCATTCATTTTCACCAGCAAAACAGAGCATACAGAGACATACAATAAATTTATTGGAGAGCTTAGAAGTTTGGCTTTGCTTTGATGGTCGGTAAACTAACTGTAACCGTACACTGAAGCAACTGAGATGGGGGGGACTAGACGGAGAAAGACGGCACATCCCAGTCGTTTGTTCCACCCACCCAAGCTGAGCCCTCCCTGACCTTTCTTTGTGCTGACGGACATCAGACTGAGAGATTGCAAAAGATGCACTAGATTAAAAGGACTGTTTCTGTGGCTGCTATGGCCTCTATTGTAAAGAGGACTGTCCATGGACAAATCTGCAGTCAATTGATCACATGCGTATTTATGCACAAACACACGCCCACACACAGCCACAAACTACCTCGCCTATGTGTGCCCAAATGCATGTCAAAATGTCGGCCTGACACGACGGGACCCTTTTCATCTGCATGTGGTGTTTGTTGCATTGACAGTCCATCAATTTGCACTCAATCATTAGGGAACTATAAAACTGGCTGAATGTTACAGAAAGGAAAACACAGGAGAGGAATGCAAAGAGGCTGAATGTGTTTCAAATTAGACTGTTTAATGTCTGCATGACTTTTTGCTGTTTTTGTTTGTTTGCTTTTTTTTTAAGCAATTACTGTTTTAAAGTTAACTTTCTGAGAACATCATGGACTTTTTAAAAAACATATTCATGTTTATAGAGATTGTTTTTGTAGATTATGTACCTTAACGAACAAAACAACCCTGTATTCTTTTAAAACCTTTAGATAATGGAAGTTTCTGTCATTTATATTTAATTGAAAGATCCTTTTCATTCCCTGCAATATCAAATGACGTCAGTCATTCAGTCTAAATGCATGACCTTGTATTTCTAATGGCATACTGTACAGCATGCTTGTTTACAGTGTGTTCTTTAGTATTCAACCCTGATTATTCATTTGGATTTATTTGAGAGCAGAAGGGTGTTGTATTGAGTGCGGACTTCTCCCTTGAACTGAAGGAACTCAGCTGCATATAAACAAACATTCTTCCTGCTGAAGTCTCCTTGAGCAGCTGTTAAGAGTGCTGTTCTTCTGCTGAACCTCTGTTCTGACCTCAATGTTGGAGAGAGCAACCAAGGTTGCATCTTTTGGCCTCTATTTCTCACAAAATTGATCACCTAAAGGAAGAATATTAGCGGCTTACCACTAGGAGGTCAGTGTGTTGGGTCAGCTTTAGAACAGTGCCTCTGGAAACTGATTCAAGTTTATGGGTTTGTGAAGAGACAATTGCCAAAAGAGAGAGGGAACTAAATCTGAGCCGCTTAAAAACCTATATGTTTTCCAGATTGAAACAACTTGTTCTCAAAATATCCTGAAGCCAGTTCTGAACCTCCTAAGGAAAATGTAAACAGTTACTGTTTTTTTTTTTTGTCTCCAAAACTTAACTTTATCCAAGTTTTGAAAAGGCAATATTTGTTTTATTTAATTTCTTTGAAACTTTTGGGAAAAGAAATAAGTGAAATGTGTTTATTTTTAGTAATAAGAACGTGAATCTGAGTGGATTGAATTTCCAATGATTCTGGGCCTGAATTGCTGTCATATACTCTGCATAAAAAAATATTTTTTCAAAAGAATTACCTTCAAATTTGTTAACTTTTTTTCCAGACTACAGTTGCATTCTCAAACCCTACTTTTAATTACAATCCATTTTGATTAAGCATGTAAATGCACCATTCTTGATGGCGCCCTTTGTTAAAGTGGCCTTCTTTTGGCTAAAAAACATACTTTATTGAGTTTCCCACCACTTAATGAAGATTGAAGATTAAACAACAGGAGGGAGCCATTATTTTTCTCAGGGAATTAAAGTATCATCAATCTCACTTAATCACTTTACTAATATCTCCTTAGACGCCAGTACATAGCTGTTACCTCAAGGTTACCAGGCTTTGTTATGTGGAGTGAAAGGAAGGTGGAGGACATAGATAAATAGAAAAGATGCTTTGGATCCCACTGTCTACTAAATTAACACAGATTGCAGTAAAATGAGTTGTGTTTGTTAATGTTGACAAAAGTTGATGTCGACAGAAATGACAACCAGTTTGGTATGTTTACATATTTAAACTAATGCTAATTTCTTGTAGAGACAAAGAAATTGACTATGGGGGGTGCTTTTACCTCGTAACATGTTGTACAGTATGCACATGGTGACCAACAAAGCTGCTCTCCTACTGTGTGTTACTTTGTGGTTTAGTGCATTGTGACAAACATGAACCAACTCACATTTACATAAACCCTCATAGAGCTAATAACAAAAACTACATAATCCATTTGCAAGGTTTTGTGTACCTTGACATGTCAGAATTTGGTAAATGAACAACAACACAAGACAAAATAAACTGTGTCATTATTTATTTTAAAAGATCTAAGCCAAAACCCAGAAGCAGTGTGTAAAAATATTTCAGTACAAACCATTATTCTGTAGCATTTTAGTCTGGTGGTTAAGCTCCGATTTCCTCACTCCACAGGAGCAGAGATGTGATCTCGGCTAAATGGTTGTTTTAATTAGTGTAGATTTTCATGGCAATATGAATATTCTTGAGTTCATATAGCCTAACTATTGCTTTTGTCATTTCGTCTGTGTGTTCTCTATCACTTCAGTTGTGTCCAAACCCGTTCGGGTTTTTGTTTTTGTTTTTTTACAAATATTTAGGCTATGCAAATTTATGTTTAAATATTGTTTTTTTCTGTGGCAAACAAGGCTACAATTGTTGCTTTGTACTTTGTTTTGTAAAATAATTTTGATTATTTAATATAATTTTAGCTGTATACTTATAAAGGGAATAAACTGAATTTTAAATGTAGCGCTCAAAATGACTGTTGGTGGAGTTAGTAGTTATAGAATCATGGCTGTTGATCTCTGGGCTGACTGGGGTATTGTAATACCTTGATTATTTTTTCAGTGATTGTGTAGTAAATTTGCTGGTGTGCTTAGGATCATTGTGCTGTTGGGGGATCATCGTCACATCTGACTCCAAAATATTGGTGCAGGGATGGGTGACTCAGGTCCTTGTGGGCCACTGTCCTGCAAGTGCTAGATGTTTGATAGGTCAAGTGTTCCTTCATTACAACTGTGAAGGGAGTGAATTTCTTTTTATATAATTCATCCGTTTAGATGATATTAAATCTTGATATAACCCATAATTTGGGTTGTGTCCTTTTGATTGACAGTTGACAGATGGGGCTGTCAGCACGAACGCTTGTGGCCAGCGGCTTGTTACTGCTTTTAAATTTGCGGCAAAATTCGGGGGCAAGGAGAGGCAGAGGGGAGCAGAGTAGTACAACAGTGTTTTTTGGCCTGCTAACATCCAAGCCTTAGCTTTTGTTCGCCTTCATATGTTAACTCTATATTCTCACTCAAGGCCTTCCTCTTTGCCCATTTTTGTATTTTCCGGGAGTGACAAGACATGTGATGCTGCCAACATGGCGACGGTGGGAACCCTGTGCCGAGTTTCAATTCGGCTCTTCACAACCTACAGGTGACGTCACAGAAGATCTGTCCATAGACATTATACATGTACAGTCAATGGTTGAAACAGAGAAAGATGTAAATCTGCAGGCCCTTGAGGACCAGAGTTGCCCATCCTTGGTAATAGAGAGTTCATTGTCAGTTCAAAACATTGCATAAGAAAGCACACTACCAGCTGTTGTACGTCCATAAAACAGGAAATGCGGCACACAAAAACGTTCCGATTCATAAAAGAGTGCGCAGGCACGTCCCTACGCCTGTTTCCGTTTATAAATCAGAATCAACTCTAAAGTTGGCGCACCTGGGGGAACACCTTGACCCGGCCATATGATGGTTATAAAAGGTCAGGTACTAATTACTACGCCTGTAATAAATATTCATCAATACCATTTCCATTTCCAGGGCAGGGATTATTTGAGTCCTTCCTGAGTGGAGTTGGGATGGAGACAGAAGGGGGAAAGACACACAGAACCAAATATACCAAAGACCGTCTTGCAATGAGCAAAACACTTAAAGAACTTCTGATTAGATGAAAATGTATTTCTCTACATTTTATGTTTAATTAGTCTTGCATCAATTCTAGACGCTGCATACAGCAGCAGCATTTGGGGCAAACACAAAGGGATGGGTTTGAACATAAGCTACTGGTTGTCGTGGCACGTTCTCCTTTAATGCCATCTTATGTAGCAGCAAAGCACATGCCCTAACGATCTGACAAACCTTCGCAAGTGTGTCAGAAAGTGAGGGCGTGTGCGCACAGGTTCCCTCTTGTGGCATCGAGTCACTCCCACCTTCCATGCAGCAGCCTGATGGCCACATTTGTTACTTTGCGCTCTGCGGGTTGGGTGGAGGAGTGAGCAGCCTCCATATCCTCCAGCAGTGCCAGACATTCTGCGTCTTTACGAATTGGAGTGCGTGCCTTTTTATATCCACCTATAACTTATTTTATTGAACTACAACAGGTTTGGGAAATAGCGAGATTGTAGCCTAACTGATGAACACTTTTACATGATGATCAGAACTTGATTCGTATGGCAGCGTTCTGTCCGCCTTATTATTTTACCATGAATGGATTTAATAATAACACTTAGGTTTTGTTTCACAATGACCAAACATATTTTAGTGGTTGAGGTTCTTATTAAATAACATACGTCTCTGTTTCTGTTGTAAATCCTGATTGGTTTTATTTTTTGTGAGTGTGTGAGCACATGCCTTTCCACTGCCCAATATAAAACATGCCTCTTTATTCGCTTTTGCAAATTACTTTAAAGGTACTGTATGTAAGATTCTGGTACTGCAATCATGTGAAACCGTGGCCTATGTAAGAAATTGTTAAAAATGGCCAAAATAGGTCAACAAAAATATACACAGAAGTTCTGGATACTTTATAATCCTCCACCTCCCCCCGATTGGGAGATTTAATCAAATATCAGTACAAAATGTAAGCAATAACATCATTTTAGGGCTGCAAATCCCTTTTTGAAATGAGAATATCCTCGCTAAATTACTGTTGTCCGTGATAGAAGTATTTGAAATTAACATTTTTTAACGTCTTGTAACATATCAGCACCATTTAATAATAAAGATGAGACATAATTCTTACATATGGCACCTTT
>JAPMNP010640001.1:0-11178 GCA_029874935.1 Atherina boyeri | reverse complement strand
GCACTGTGGAGTGGATCAGACTGTTTTTAATGCAGGCTAGCGGTTACCATAGACCTCCACTAGCATTGCCCTAGCCATAGCGCAACTAGACGCTTCAAATATAAGAACTGCATTAATTTAAGATAAAAGTATCTCCATACATCAACAACACACTGGATAACTAGGAAATGAGGCCCTACGTCAAAAATCCCGAAGTGTCCCTTTAAGGTTCCATTACCTGGAGAGAAGGCCTCCATCACCTCTTCATCATGACCAAGGATGGGAAAGACAGTGGTTTACTTCCTTAAAGAAGAATCAACACTTTGTTCGACCTCTTTACCTACACAATTTGGTTGGCAGATAAATGTGACTGGCCAGTTATGCTATATTAATGGCACAATGTTACACCTTTTCTAATAAATTCCAGTGACCTTAGCATCTGCCAAGCAATAATTTTTCAACAAAAGCTTTGTAAATTTACCTGAAGAATTCAGCGGGACAAATTTTTTATCTGGATGTGGCATGCTGTTCATCGAAAATGTTTGGATCCACCCACTAATTGTAAAGGACTGTATTGCAATGCTAACAATAAGGATAATAAAAATAATAATAATTGTGATGTACAACTTTGTGCTATGGTAGGGGCGCCACAGTGTGACGTCACTTCTGAGAGACAAGCCTGCCAGTATTTTCACTGACAAAAAATAAAGAGCTTACATGCAGGTCCACTTTTCTCAATTATATTTTCATATTTTAGGGTACTGTTCCATAAAAAAAATGTCTTGCATTGCAGGGCGGCCTATTTTCTTAGCAATAGCTTCACATAGGTGTTTATTATGTAGAGAATCTTTTTTAAAAAAATGTATCTTTCATCTACTTATTTAGTTATAGGCCTACTCATTTTAAACCTGGCCGCAAAATGGTGAGATTAAGAGAGAGACTCTGGCATACTGGTTCATATGTTTTAACAGGTGTGTCAGGTGAGAGACGGACAGTTCAACAAAAAGAAAGAGGAAGGAAATATGTGGACAAAACTCAAACTTTATGGACCCCTTTGACAATTCTGAATTAAGGTATTACCTCAATTACAATACAGCACTGCATGTAATTTATTGGCAGCAGCTGGCTGCTATCTGCTGTTCCTATGAAAGCAGTAATGGTGCACTTGCACACTTAGTTTTTTGTTTTGCCTTTTAAATAAGCAATGAGACAGTGTGATTTGTCATCTGCTTATGTTGGCAAGTTATATGTACCTTACATCAAGAACTTTTCAATACCTGATGATTTTTATTGTATCTTCATACAAAAAAAGAAAAAAAATATTGTAAAATTCATACAGGCTGCACTTTTCTGCTTTTTCACATGACTAAGTTGTGTCTCACAGTCACACCATTAAAGGTGGTATAGACAATGTCCGTGGCAATTCAGAAAGCAGAGACTGTTAACAAGTTTTTTAATACAATGCATGCACAACACCAGCCTAATGAGTCACAGCTCCCCACGCCTTTAAGACAACTTTACCTCTTAGCAACCGTTGTGATTGAGTAAGGGTCAAATAGAAAAATAAAACATGTAATGAGAGCAGAAATGATTGGCTGATGTATTTTAAGTCCCATTACTTTCACAGCTGATGTATAAAAATATTTCTATTTTTAAAGCTTTTAATCAATCAGACCTTATAGGGCAGTGAACCCAATTTCATGGAATATTGCAAAAATTATCAAAAGAAACATCTTCTCTAACACATTTAAATAGATCAGTATCCATTTAGCCTGTTTTTTTTTTTGTTAAGGGACAACAGTCCATTCTCTAGAAAGATAATGTATGATGACATGTTTTGGAAAAAACATTCTTACAATATGTATGTTCTGTATGCAGGTATCTACTGTAACTTTTGCACTGTAGTGACCTTTATTGAGTGTATAATGACAGGAGAGAGAAGTTAGAGAGAGAAGGGAATGACATGCAGCAAAGAGCCCCAGGCTGGGACTCAAACCTGGGCCAGCGGCAATGAGAAGTTGGAACATCTGTACATGGGGGGCGGGGGTCAGAATCAGTCACTCAAATAAACGGAGCAAACTGATAAAGAAGTATGACTCTGTGCTAGAGACTACTCAGGAGCTCTTTGAGTTGTGCACAGAAGAATGCTACACAAAATGATGGACAACACTGCACACCTTTCCACAACATAGCAATTAAACAACAAAGCATGTTCATGTAACAGAGGCAGCATAGCTGCCGGACGTAGTTTGTAAATCTCACTCCCCGACGCTTCAAAGGACGTAATGGCTGCACGGCCATTAGCTGGCTTTTGGTCGGGTGGTTAGAGCGTCCGCCTCCCGAGCCAGAGTGCCTGGGTTCGAGACTGACGCTAGGCGCTGTCTCAGGGGACTCGAGACCTACGCTGGGCGCGGTTTCAGGGGGTGCTCTGGCTGAACCCGTTACATTCAGTCAGAGGTTTCTTTAGCTTGCCTGCAACAATGTATAGCCATACACATTAACTTTTCATAACTGATGAGTAATGACTATTACTTTCTATTTTACACTTTAACTTAAAATATCTGTTTTGGGATTTTATTCTTCTACACCCATAGGATTGGATAAGGCAAATATGTACCAAGTGGACTCAAGCAAATCAAATTAATGATGTAAGCATTCATTAACTACATGACATACTATCAAAGTCTCAGAACAAGAAGACTTTACCATCACCAAGATAATCTGCAAACACTGCAGGAGAACACAGTCGTATGTTGTTTGGTCCTGTTGAACACAGTAATGTAAAATAAAAAACTGAGAGATTTTGAATACTACACTTCACCTTTTGTGTGCACTTCATGGCCGACACAAACTGTGATAACCAGAGACATTGTTCATGCAAGTGTGGATTGAGGCAAGTGGTAGGTGTACAGTTGTTACACCTTTGTAGCTAATGCACATGTAAATGAGAGCTTGAATAATAGGTCTCACTATAGTCATTTCAAATGTGTTGCTGCAGGGGCCTGCAACTTTTAAGGAATCCAGAATAATCATGTGTATATGTGTCTCTGAGTATGTGACCAACAGTGATAGGCACTGATCTCCAGAGTGACAGGGCTAATCTCCGAGATACTGTCCCGCTCTCCTCGTCCTGTCGTGCTCCAAGTGGCTCTCTGATCAGCTCGCATTAAAGCTAAACACTTTGACTGATTTGGAAGAAAATCAAAATCAATTTGCACCAGGGCCCTCAATTCAGAGCTGTCCCCCCTAGGCCCTCAAGCTTGTCACATCCCCTTGGTGCAGAATTGACGTTTTGACACACAAAGTTAGATTAAAAATGAGACACTGAGAGAGAGCGGAAGCAAGAGAGAGTGAGAGAGAGCGAGTGAGAACGAAGTTGAGCTTTCTTTCCCATCCACTTGCAGTGCTTCCCAAACCGTCCCTGCGATCAAAGAGGATTGGGACATGTCACTGCCGAACGGTGTCAGTCATGTTATATCAGTCAACACTGTGTGGCTCAAAGCAACCTGGTTGTTTAGCGTCCCGTTATGTAAGTGTTAGCATGATGTTGTTTTCCAGTAGGTCCCCTTATAGTAAAAGGGATGTGTTGAAAGGATTGTTGAACAAATTAAACTGACTGTTGATGAACGAGGAGACCAATAGACAGCTTACGGGACAAGCTGACTGACAGGCTTGATTGAAAGCAGGGCCAGAGAGAAGAAACAGGCTGATATACAGATGGAGTGTGACAAGCTAAAGCTGGTGTGTGACACCTAACACTATCAGACGTCAGGCGACAGCAACATGACAGTTGTGGCATTTGACGGACAGAGGGTTGTCACAGCGAGTAAAACTAGTGAAGGTTGATTGGCACAGGGAGTCTTATGTAAGAGTTTTTTTTTTCTTTTCGTATTTTAGCATTAGCATTTGTGTGTACGTGTGTCTGTGTGTGCATGTTACAATCAGCAGTGTGGAGCAGGTAGAATGAATCGCCTAATGAGGTGAAAATGACAAAAGTAGGGATATATGCTGGCAGAAAACGAGAGATTAGGTCATGTGGAGGTAAGTGGAATTATAACTCTCCCTCCCACATAAATGGGGTATGTTGGTCCATTTGCATTGTCACTAATACATTGTAGTAGCATCGACCACACTTGGATTTTTAGTGGGCCTTATTTTTTAGCATGTACCAGTCAAGTCACATGATCATGCGTATATGAGTATACAGTGTGGCCTGGAAAAAAAAAAAATGAAAATTCAATAAGGGTTGTAAAGTTCATTTAACAATCACAAAAAAAATCTGCAATAACTCCTTTAACCCTTTGAGAGCCGAAATATTGCTGACAACACCATAGCGATAAACATTCTTTGAACTACTTTTTTTTAATACCTTAAAGGCACCCTGCCTTTAAGGTTTCTGGAAAACGGCTTGAGCAAGCTAAATTTAGAATTTAAATTCAATAAACAAATTAGAAGTCCAAACTCCTTCCTTGAGACTTCCCCCCGAAACCCCACCTTCAGAGTACAGGAACATGCAATGCTTGGTCGCGTCTGGGGGAGGGGGAGGGACTAATGACAACTGTTTTCGATTTACATATCATCATTCAATCATTTCGACTGGACTGTGAAATAATTGGATGGTGTTTTCCAGTCCTGTACGCTCATCAGATGACTTATCTCTTTTCTTTTTTTTTCTTTTTGTGATAGAGCATCTAGTCAATTGTTTACAATTGGGTGTTGAAGAACAATTAAATATATACTCTAAAAAGTGCTCTAGAAAAAACATCATGGAATCTGCCTTTAACTCTTTGACTGTTTACACCAGGGGTGTCCAAAGTCGGTCCTCGAGGGCCGCTGTCCTGCAGGAATTTGGTGTTTCCCTGCTTCCACACACCTGCCTCAAATTAAGTAGATCCAATAGCCCATGATGTTCTGAACAACGACTCATTGATTTGAGTCAGGTGTGCTGAAGCAGGGAAACATGGAAAACCTGAAGGATTGCGGCCCTCGAGGACCGGAGCTGGACACCTCTGGTTTACACAATCAAGATAACTCCAACAGATTCCTAGAGCTGATATGTGCAGCTTTCTGGGACATTACAGTATTGCCAGCAGTGCCCGCACACACACCTGGTTGTATATCAGCTCAGGGTTGCACATCTCAGCTCTAAAAAGCAGTAGCCTACTTTCATTTTCTCAATAGGAATGCTCTGTATCAGTCTTTTCAATGGAGCCAGACTTGGCTTTAGAATCTCAGGTGAGTGTTTTCAGGAGAACTCATCTGCTTTTCCAGGGAGCTGAGCTCCCTTTTGCTCCCCTGCAATGCAAAGCATGATCTCAGCTGGCATTGTTGAGAAGACTGGCTGCTTGTCAGTACTGACAGTTTTGGGTTTGTCCAGTTAATTACACTAGCTCCTCCACTATGAACTCTTCAGAAGAGCTGACAATCTCACACTGAATACTAGAGAGTTTAATTTCAACAAAACGTGAAAGTACCAGACATAAATGAAGATATTTGAAAAGAGTGTGCAATCAATATTAACCTATAGCATTCCTTTTCTTACTTAATCTTAACCTCCCCTAAAGTTTGTTTTATGATCTACATGGATGTTCCGGCTTATCGGCTTCACTTTTAATGAATTGAGAAAGTGTTGTTATGTGTTTGTTAAACAAGATGTTCTATGTGTTTGTACATAAACACATGGATCAGCCTCTCTTGATTTTCAGGCATCGTCGGTTCTTCATAACCGTGGTGTTCCAGACCACCCCCATTTAATTAGCATGATAATATTGTTAGGTTTTTTTCCCTTCCCAACATAACCACGGCTGCTCTTTTAATTAGAATTAACTGCACTCTAAGTGGAGGTCTTTCATTGAACATTAATATAAATTGTTAACTAATTAATCATCCTGTGGCTGACTCTTCATCCATTTTTTAAAACTTCTCCTGACCACACTGACTCTCAGGTATCAGCAGATAATAGGACATTTTTAGTGGTAACTTCAAACAAAGCTATTGACTAAAAGCGTTGTGCCATCCAATGCACTGTTCCCTGTTACTATTCATTAGGGTCACTCCTTGACCTCTCAACTAATATGATATCATAGTCTGCATATAAGTGAACAAATCAGGCATATCACTGTTACTGACATTGAAGGCAAGCCATGCTTGCTAATGGCCAAAGGCTCTGACGTCCAGTGTCATGATGTGGTTCAACCCTGCAATGTCACAGAGCTGACAGACCTATTAACTGGATGGGGAGTGTTGACACTGATAGCCCCTGACAGGGGGAGATGTAGAAGCGATGAGTTTCTGTTGATACAGAAAGCCCCTGATGGGAACAGGACGCGAGGAGCAACATATAAGAGTAGAAATATACTGTGAGTTTGTTGTCAATGGTTTGTTGACTTCTACGGTTAAGCAGGATTTGTGATAACACATATCTGTCTGCCTTACCACATCCTATGCAGAGGGAAGGATCATAGGTAGGCTCATCCTGCAGGGCTTGCATGTAGTCTTCAAAATCCTGAAAACATGTTGACCTCACAGATCACCCTGTCAGTTAAAAGAGACTACCTGCCCATAGAGTTGTAAGATGAGATAATAGCTGTCCAATCTTCATGTGTGAATGAACTAAAAAAAAAAGACTAATTCAATTCAAATTCAAAAATGTCCAATTCTCTTACCTTTCCTCTTTGAGCCAGCATTGATTCCAAAATCTGCACATCATCTGTGGTGTGTGTGAATTCCATAATGAGTCACTGTAGTTTAACAGGAAGCATTAAGTAACAATCTCCACACACAGCTGGCCTATTTCTAAGTGAACTAAATACGATGGAGACATCTTTACAGGTCACTGTTTAATCAATAGGTTCTTATTATTTGCTGAAAAAAGGTGCCTCAAAAGAATTGAACAGAAATCAAAACGTAAAACTCTACTCCATTTCTGGTGCCCCGACTATCTCTTCCATTGTCAACAGTTTCTTAGAAACGGTAGTGTTTAACTCTGTGGAGTAAATTAGCTAACCCTTTAGGTGATCAACTGAAATTTTCCAGGCATTTATATCCTGTCCAGGAAGTTTACGATCCAGTTGCAAAATGTAGTGTTTATTTGGGGAGTATATGGAAAATCCACAGCGACTAATCCATGGTAACGTGATTATTTATCACATTTTAGTGATAGATTGTCATCATTACTATGTAGCTAAGCAATATTCCTTTTGATCTGAAGTTTATGATGAAGCCACTTCCTGTCAAACAATCAACCAATTAGACAGCTTAAATTTATTTTAAGCTGTCTTAAAATAAATGTCTGAGGAAGCTGGGGGTTTCCGTGGTTTCAAGGATGCTTGGCCAGGGTCATTGGGGCGGGCACTTACTTGTGGCATGTAGTTGTCTGGGGTGGTCTGGCTTGCCTGGGTGCTGGGGATGTCATTGTTGTGGTTGTTTTTATGTTGTTCATGATTTTCACAGTTTGTCTTCCTGCAGGTGATCTGATGATTGTCTGCTGAGTTTTCATTCAGAGGCCAAATACTGTTTTCTGTTTCTTTAGAGGTTTAGCAGCTGGTTGTCTGTGGTCGTTTTCTATCGTTGTCNGTGCAGCATTAATATGTAAATTAAGCAATAAACAGATTAAGAAATAAAGAATAATACTTAAACATCAAGTTGAATCTTTTGCAGAACAAGGCAGCCAGATCATCATTCTGTTTTTATGATGCTGGACAGGTCAAGGTAAAAAAAAAAAAAAAAATCAAGTAGAAAATACAAAAAGTCCAGAGTTACAATGGAAACACACAAAATAAAACAAAATCAGAAGGCAATTTAAAACCAATATAAAAGGAAAACAAAAAGCAGTGCTATGTTGATGATTGTGTAACAAGGTCTTTCAAAAGAGACAAGGTCTTGAACTTAGATATGTTTTTGTAAACTGTTCCATTCTGGAGGAGCACAATACTGGCATGCATTTTTACAACATTATGTATCAATATAGGGGACAGAGACTATTTATGTCTTGATAGTGCAAAGAATAAGGACCATCAGACTTCTTTTGAAGATAGAAACAAAAACTGTAAAAAAACAGCACATATATGCATAGACATGTATTCTATGTTGGCATTTTAGCAGGTGAATCAAAAGTGGATCACAGCAGGCAGGGCAATTGGGAGTTACTCATGAATACTAATAAGAAAGGCGTTACCACCATGCAAAAATATTGCCACCCAGCTTTCTGTTCCATGGAGAATGGCCAATAAGAACATGGACCTGCACATCACAATTTTCACATTGATAGCAAGATCCTGATACGATGACAAAGACTTAGATTTTAAGAGAAAAGAAAAGTTTTTATAGAAAGATGTCAAAATTATTTTTATATATTTGATTAAAAATATTTTCTCAAACCTTTTTTTAGTCTCATATATTGTTATTTTTTGCTATCAGTGAGAACTTTTTTTTTCTCTCAAATATATGTTTTTCTTTCAAAATGGTTTTCCCTCTTAGATCATTTATTTTTGTTGTATTTAAGAATAGCTAAGGCAAATTTAACTCCATATATACATATCAAGCCAACTGCTTGTTCTGGGAGCACTACTTTAAAAAAGTTTCAGTTTTATCAATAAACTGTCCACTAAGTCAAACTTTTGATAAATGAAAAGAGAAGTCCAGTGCTGTTTGCTGTTTTGTATTTACAGCATAAAACCATATTGTTTATTGCTGATGAAAGGGAGATTTTGGTTTGAATATACATTTGCTGGTAATGAAGAATTTGCTGATTTGACATCTGTTTTGTTTCTCTAAACTGTTCTGAACAAAAGCCAACACGTTTTTTTCAATGATTTGTCAGCTATGTTTTACAAACCCAGAATATTCAACTATTCAATGAGATTGGTTTGTGTAAGTTTATTTATTCTATGTACACATACAAACACACATTACAAATTGACAAAGGTTAATTAACATCCTACAAGTGTGGTGATTCCATATTTTTAGTACTATTTTTTTTAACTTGCTGCTTCTCCTCCTCAGGAATCCATGCATGTGAAACAGAGAGGACCAGCTTGATGTGTGTAAGCACACACACCAGGGGGGTCGTTTTTGCCTCCATCACCGCCTCCCTGGCTGGCTCAGTGGCGTATCAGCGACGGATTAACTTCGACCCCCCTCACTCTGTCTCTGTACTTTCACACATGGCAGGATATGCAACAAAGACACATCAGAGCCGTCTTGAAAAGACACATGTGAAAAGGCCTAGTCTCTTTCACACTATAACATTTCCTAAACAATTCTGAACAAATACATTTCAGCAAGAAAATATGAAGTTATGTTAAGTTTGGCTTGCAGACACAGGCATTCAAACTTTGGGAAGCTGCTTTATAAAAGCCTCTACATGGAGAGGACACACATCCAGTTGAGTTACTTGTCTCCCCCAAAACAAGTCTCTCCATACATTTTCTATATATGTGTTTATTTATTGAGAATTACGGTGTCCTGTTCTTAATTTTTTTATTTTTTTTTATTTTTGTTTATTTATTTTTCCGAACCCCATTAGCTGCAGCAAGCTGCTGCTATTCTTCCTGGGAACCTATTTATACAAGTTCATAAAATCGTTTTACATAAAGATACATTTAAAAAAAAAGAAAAGATTACATAAAAAAAGAGAAAAAAGAAAATACACTACGCAGTACAGAGACAAAATATCATCATCATCATCACATTATTAATAATGATAATAATAATAACGCCACTAAGAACAATTAACAATTCCATCTTATTGCTTCACAAATCTATTGCAAACGTAGTAGCTCCCTGTAGACTGGACAATTAACAAAAATATGCAGACTGTCTTTGCAGGCTTTCATTCACCTTGGTATTCTTTCACAGACAAGCCCCAGTCTTATCTAAAAGAGTTAGACTGAGTTTTGTGTATGTTATGGGTGTTTAAACCAGTATCCTTTGATTTTAGCCTCCCAGTGGATGTCATCTGCAACCCCTCTCAGGCTTTTGCTCTCTCTCTCACACACTTTCTGCTGCAACCACCCATCGTCAGATTCTCCCCACAATGCTGGGAGCACACAAACAGACTCTCTCCACTCACCAGGGTGTAATCTCTCTTTGTTTACTCTGCCAAGGGGTTATTTGGCTGTCTGTTAGTGTGTGACACAGACAGCGCTACACTGTCAAAGACAGGCTCAGCACACTGCAGACAAGCAGATTCCGTATTCAGTGTATCTAACACGTCAGCCTACACTGACAGTATGCGATGGCCTACAATCGCACAGTATGCTCTAAAAGACAGGATCTATCTGAATGTCTCGTAAAAAAAAAGACCAGTGAATAGCCATTGGTTGTGTTTCACTTATTGCATTCTGTGTTTTAAGAACTGTTGTCAAAGATTTTGGATTTGGATTTTGTGTGATCACTGTGTTTAACACACTCTCCGTCTCCTTGTGTCTTCTGTTGTGCTTCCTGTCAAGGGATTTATTGATCATGATTTTTCACTGCCTCTATATAAAACATTGTGGTATGTATTTACAAAGTAGTTTAGTTATAAACACATGTTTAAAATTGATGCGGCTGAACGCCAGGACATTTTTAGATATAATATTTTTATAATATGCCCCTCGCACTTTGGCTAAACATCTTTTTCTTCCACGGGGTGATGATCAAATCTGTTGGACAGAAGAGTCACCCACTACTTTATCTTTATCTCTTATCAACGTTCCCCTCTACACTAATTAACCATCTGATGCATGAATTATTTAAAAAACAGTTTTTTAACATTCAGTATTTTACTTCTACAGACATGTACAGTGATGCTTTTCTTTATGTTCAATATTATTTGACTTTTTATTGTATGTATTTATCTATTCAATGAAAATATGAATACAATTTTATGTTCTCATAGTTATATACTATAAAATGCTATAAAAAATATAGCTGAATCATTTCCTTAACCTGTTTATCACTGAGGCAAACTTTATAATTACAATGTATTAGATTGTATACTATATTTATATACTTTTCAGTGAGCGGCGGTGTATTGGATGACTCACTAATGTGAGTCATAAGTGAGTAAAGTGGCTCATTTGCTATTATGCGTTCCTGACCCATGCATATACTAGAAAAAAGTGTTTAGATGGTGGACACTCTCACTTACACACACACACACACACACACACACACACACACACACACACACACACACACACACACACACACACA
>JAPMNP010639993.1:0-14825 GCA_029874935.1 Atherina boyeri | reverse complement strand
CTCTCCCCCTTCCACACACACACAGACAGAATTATTCATACACACATGAAAACACATATAAATGTATAAATACATATGCAATTATTATTCCGCCACTATGAGGCTTCTTAGCATGGGTATGCTAATATGTAGCATTGTTATACCTTAGGGCCCACCACCAGATAGATGAATAATTGGTGATTTGAATAGTGTTTTTTGTGGCACTTTGGCTTCAAGATTATCAACAACATATGTTCTGGGGTTGTGTGTGGACTTAAGGCTAATTAGAGGAGCGTCTATAGGACCCCTGTTTGGATGAGCTGGGGCTCCCCTGCTTTTCCCCCTGCTGTTCCATTCAGCCTATCTCTATGTGACAGGGCTGCCCCGTGGTAATGTGGGGGGTGTCCCATCCAATTTCTTTGAAAGAAAGATTAGAAAGAAAATCTTTTCATGGCTGTCGAGCTGGTCACGCTGCTTTACATGGAGTGGTAAAGATCTGGCTAAGTTTAACTTCACTTAAGAAGCAACGTGAATATGCACACGTAAAAAATTTCCCTCCCTACTATTTGGAAAGAAAAAACTGTTTTGCTTTATAACACTAAATTAATAAGTTGTCATGTCCTTCTGCATTGCAGGTATTTGCAGATCATAGTGATATAGCGCTTGAAACTGATAGGGCTTTACTTTGGGGAACAATGGTGCCGCTTGCTATACCTGTGTGACAACACCTTTCCTCCTCCAAAATTCTTTGTGTGTGTGAAACAGGTTTTGGCAATGTGCTGCCGTGACAGAAGGCCTGGTTAAAAAGACTTTGTGTCCCTTCAAAAGTTGAAGTTTTTAGCTTTCCCAAGATAAAAGCACGGCTTTAAACTCACTTTTTTCTTAACCCCTCATGACCTAATGCTTCTTTTTTTAAATAAAACCATCTAAAACCAGAGGATTTTTCGGATAACTTCCAGATGTTCACCAAAACCTTGATTTCTCAGCCTCCGTAAAAACAAGAAACATTAAGTAAAAAAGCCCTTAAGAAGTTAAACGCTATGCTATTATTATAAATGACTGAGTTTGCTTCAGTGTTTTAAATAATATATTTATTTGTGTGTCTTGCATTAGGTCTGAATGGGTTAGAACTTGATCCACTGAGGATTGTCTTTATGTGTTTAACTGTGTGCACTTTTGGGTGTTTTGGAGTGAATGCACTTGGAATGATTTAAAGCAATGATATTATGGGCTGTTCATTCTGGCAAAGCTTCTTGTAAATGTGACATTTAAATTTGATCTGGATCTCACATATAAACTGTTTTTCTCCTTCAGGATGAGTAAATCAAATAAGAGGATAGTCTACACTATCCTTGAGTACGATCCTCTGCTTGACTCCTCCAACATGACTCCAGTGGACTGGGCCAAAATTGGACAGGACATTGAGGTTCTGGCAACTGGAATCATTTAATTTTTTTAGTTTTTTAACTGACTCCATTTCTACTGTAACTAAACTCTTAATGGCTCTTTGAAAGCTGTGCATTGATTTATTTAGCTGTTTTGGTACAGCTTATCATTTCCTGTACATAATGTTTTGGAAAACAAATGACATTAAATGAACATTGATTTGTAAAATTATGCACATTATTCGTTCTGTTTTAACTCCAGAAACATTATGAAAGCTACGATGGCTTTGTGATCCTCCATGGCACAGACACTATGGCTTATACAGCCTCTGCCTTGTCCTTCATGTGTGAGCATTTGGGTAAAGCAGTCATTCTCACCGGCGCTCAGGTAACAGCTGCTGTTGTCCAGAGGCTAAGCAACAGAATTATAAGACTGCTTGTAGAATTTGAAGTGATTACTTGCTGTTTTCAGGTGCCCATCTATGAGCTGAGGAATGATGGCAGAGACAACCTGCAGGGGGCGCTGCTAATTGCTGGACAATTTATCATTCCTGAGGTAATAATTAAAAACTGTTTGATTTATCTCCTATATCTATGCATATTTTTCTTATCCACATTACATTTAAGTTTGTGGAGCCATTAGATATGCTCATTAATTCAAGGGAACATACGCAGACAATATGCCTGGTTTTACAGAGGCGGTTTGTAAGAACGGTTGGCATGTAAAAGGTAACAAACGGCCAACTAAGAAGCTCGTCTGATGAGATGAATGCTTTCTAATGACCATGAGTTGTTTCGCAACACTTAACAACAGTTACCGAACAGGAAAAACGCCGAGCTGTGTCTGTACTATGTACATATGCTCTACAAAAGTCTAATAAAAATAATGTTTGTCAGGGCACTGCATGTCAACCAGGACAGTTATCAACTTCAAGGAATCCTTTTGTTAATCTATTTAGAAAATATACCTGTTGTTTCACTAACACAACATTTCTAAACACTTGTGATGCTAAAAGTGAAGGTGATTGAAAAAGAAAGAAAAGAAAACTTTGTTAATCCGCTGAGGGAAATTCTAAAAGTTTTCTTTAGGAAAATTATTAGAACAAATAACATCTTCTTTATTCACTCTTGCACCAATTTTGGGTGCCTTTATGAGACCAAAATCCAAAAATGTGGCAAACTAACCAGAGCTATGTAGAAATGCAAAGCTTTCTGTCCACATCAGTAAAATGATAGATGTAAATAAACTTGAAGAATATTCATGGCCTTATATAAAGCTCCAAACTTGCTAGTTTATTTGGATGACCTTTTCAAATTGACCCACCCTCTGTTGAATTGGCTTTAAGAAGATATTTACTCAGAATCTTCAAATATTTGGCAGTTCTCCATCTATATAGATCTGTTACAAGGAACATATGGATCATATGACCCATGTACCCATCTTTCTCTCTTATCAGGTGTGCTTGTATTTCCACAACAAACTCTACAGAGGGAATCGCGTGACTAAGGTTGATGCCGGGAGTTTCAGTGCATTCTCCTCTCCTAACTTGGTTCCTCTGGCCACTGCCGAGGTGGATATCGTAGGTAAGTCACAAATGAAAGACTTGTGTCCATCTGTTGAAAATAAGCCTGTTTTAGTCTTCGAAGAGATATATTCTTGACCGGCTTTCTTGATGTCTTTGCTCTAGTAAACTGGGAGATAGTGTGGAGGACAGCAACAACGACAAAATTTAAAGTCAGTACCGACCTGAATAGCAACATCGGGCTGCTCAGGCTTTTCCCAGGAATCACTGCTGCTTCTGTAAGTAAACTCAAGACTGTTATCCTGAAGACAGCTAAGTCTAAATATCAAATCTCCTTGTAGCCACCTTTCAAATGCACTAGAAAGTTATTTCAGGTCAATAAGACCAGGTAACAATTTAAATAAACAAGGAGACAGCACGAGTTGAGTCGAGGTCAAATATGATTAAAAAGCAGATCATTTGGAAGGTTTGAAATGTTGTTTGTCAGAAGATCTGCTTTCCGGTAAAGGGATAAGGAAAGTCTCATACCTGGAAATTTCATTGCATTTTTACTCAGGATTCTGTAAGTGGCAGATCTCCCCTTTATGTCTCGTGTGTTGCTTGCTCTGAACTGGTCCAGAAACATTTTTCTGTCAAATCCTTCACATGTTCAGATGATACTCGATGTTCTTTATCTTTGGCATATTTACATGTTTTTTCATCTCTATGAGGTTATTCCAGATACTTTAAATATAATTACTAGCATGATTCTTAGGTGACGTGCTCTCCATCTTTCAAAGTGGTACGTTAAAACATAAAACCAGAATAGTGCAGTTCTGTAAGCTAATAATGTGGCATGACCTTTTTTTTGCTGCACAGTGCATTGACAAATACCAAAAGGTATTTGTTCTTTAAAGATAACAGACTGTTGTTTTTGTCTAATAAGTCCAATGAAATAGATTTAACTTTGATTTAATTACCCTACTTTCTGCTACTTTCCTGTTCATGTAAACTACCATCAAAGCTCAGACCTGAGAAAGATGAGACAATGTTATGGGCCATGTCCAATCACCCTGTAAAAAAGAAAGATTGGCAAAGATACTGTACTATTTAGCTGCGGCGCTTCCTGCAGAGGCTGCCGGGAGAGTTACTTTACTATCTCAATCTGCTCTCACTGCCCATCTCTGCTATCAAAGTTTTCTTACAGCCTTTAACTGCCTTTACGAGGCACCATTTTGATTAGACACCAGGCTCTCGTGCTTCCCCTGTCTCTGCTGTATGAAAGCATGATTGGAAATCTATGTCAGACCCTTTTTGTCAGGCCACTTATCACACCAAAAAATACTGGCTATAACTGGATCGCTTAATGTCACCTTCTTCTTACAGTGTAACTGCTGAGGACTTGCCAAGTGACTTTATGTGTGCTAATAGATTCGGATTAATTGCTCTCCTTTCTGCCGTTGAAGTCATCTGCCGTTTTAGTCATGTGCCATGGCTAATGATGTGGTATAGGGCCTCCCAGTGCCAGCCAGCCAACCAGTAATGGAGATACTGGTTGCAGAGATGGCGCCAGATGGACTTTTAGGAGAGTGAGCAGTCTCGTGCATTGAAGTGAAAGGCGCTGCAGGAAAAATAACATGGAATACTAATTTTTCAATTTAATTCTACACAGTTTAGTTGGCCATAAATTTGGGGTGCTTTATAATCTAAAACAGCTCACATCTGTGTCCAGGTGAAGGCTTTCCTGCAGAAGCCCATGGAAGGTGTCGTCCTGGAGACTTACGGAAGCGGAAATGCCCCAGATAACCGTCCTGACCTGCTGGCTGAGTTGAAGAAGGCGACTGATGCCGGTGTCATCATGATCAACTGCACACAGTGTCTGAAGGGGACTGTGTCAATGTCCTACGCCACCGGCCAGGTCCGTTAGTTAGCTTGGTGGTTAGTCATGACTTTTCATCAGACAGCTTACAGAGAAGGGATCAGTGATATCACTTTGTTCTTATGATTTCTCAGGTGTTGGCAGATGCAGGCCTGATAGCTGGTAGTGACATGACTCCTGAGGCTGCTCTGACAAAACTCTCCTATGTTTTGGCCAAGAATGACCTCGATATGAATGCAAAGAAAAAGGTGGGCGCCTTTATTCACTTGTGATATAACTTAAACTTTCAAAAGCAAGATGATATTTGGATAAATCTATAAAACACATGAGGTGAGCAAGGGCTTTATTTGTCACTTGGTGCAGATGATGGCTCAGAACCTACGAGGTGAAATGAGCATTGAACTGCAAGGAGCTAGCCTGTGTCTGAGCAACAGCCACTTCATCCAGGTTATTGCCAAGACGCTGAGCATCAGCTGCAAAGAGGTGAGGACATCCGAATGTTTGATAGGATTTCCAACACACTGGTTTTTGTCATTACGAACGCTAGACTTTGTATTTTATTTGTTTCTATTTTTTTTTCTGTATTTCATTTCATGGTACAGCTAAACAGTGTTTGTACAGTTTTGTCATGGTAACAAAAAAGCATCTGATCTCCACCTCTACTAAGGTGGTTCTAAACAACGTACTATTGGCAAAAAAAAGCTGACAGAGTCGACTTAGATTAAGCTGTAACATACAGTGGAAAAATGCAACATGAATCACTATGTTTATATCCAGATTTGGAGTGTCACTGTCAGTATTAATGATTGTGTTGATGATACTTTGCTGATGATATCACTGTAAGAATCAGCTGATGAAATCAAAATATTTTATACAATATTTGCATTCCTTACCCTCTTCTTTAAGTGTAATTCAGTTACCAAAAGAAAAGGAGAAAAAAAACTAAACATAGAGGTGAAGTACTTGATAGCAATATATATATGTACAGTTTTTTTTATTTATATCACATTATCTTTTAACCATGAATGCCGTTGGCCACAAAAATTGTGTGATAAAGTATAGAATTGCAACAGCCTGAATACAGATAGCTTAATTTTTTTTTCATTTTTTTTAAATTCTGCTGTGTCCAAAGGACCTAGCTGCCATCCGTGATGCTCTGGTTCCTCCATTGGCATGTGCTGCTGTTAAGAGTGGAGACTTAGATGCTTTAGAGTCAATCAAAGAAATGGTGAGTAAACCTGTAATCTCTGCACATTTGCAAAGCTGCTAATCATGACTTGTTTTTGACTGAGTGATAAATACAGTATCCTTTCAATACATCCAAATTCTGTGATAGTTTTTTTTTTTATTTCTCAATCAACTTTGAAAACTCAGTATTGTGCTTGTTGGTATAACTCTAAACACAGCTTAGGACTAAACTTAAATGCCAGCAGAAAAACATTTGACCTGTCTTATCTTATGATGTATAGTTTGTATGTCCAATGTACACAGTCAAACTTTTCACACTGATTGCCAAAATATGTCCAGGGTCGTTCCTCCTGATGTCACATGTAAACGTTTGCAACTGGCAGGGCTAGTATGAAGTAAATGCTTATGTTACCCCACTGTTTTTGAGGTGCATTTCTCAACTCAAGTAACTGCACTAAGATAAAAATGTATTTCTGGAGTGTGCAATATCTATTTTCTATTTTATTCAGACATCTCATGACAACTACCTGCAGGTACAATGATGATTCTCTGTTGTCACAGGGTGCCAGCTTGTTTCTGGGTGACTATGATGGACGTACACCTCTACATGTTGCTTCAAGTGAGGGTAACCTCAAGATGGTGGAGTTCCTACTGGCAAACGGAGGATTGGTCCATGCTAAAGATCGCTATGGAGACACACCTCTGTCCAATGCTGTCCGCTTCAGGTAGAACGCAATGAAGGCTTTTGTGTGTATTTATTTATTTATCAATCTGGCCACCAAAGTAATCATGTAATTTCTGAAGTTGCAGACATTTAAAATCCCCCCCTTTGGCCATGAGCAACAATCATTATTCCACATAGATGTCTAAGTGTTTCCTGAAAATATTTTGTTAATAGCTGCTGTAGATATTTCAGTAAATGAGCTGCTGCAAGATAGGAAATCTGGTGCCGCTTAAATGACAAGAAGGAAGCAGTGGCGGTTAGGGTAGGGTNGGGTGGTGGTGCTGAAACTGAGGAAACAACTCATAATGGAGTTTAGAGTGCAGGCAATAATTATAAACTAATTAGGCCAATTGTCATACGCCAGTTTAGACGGTGTTTATTTTTACCAAAGCCATTTTTGTCATTCATTGACATTGCTCTAAACATCTGCAAGGGAATAGCCACACTCAATGTTCCTGCATTGGTGCTATGTTGAGCCTCGGGGTGGCAACGTATGTGTCACATCTGCAACAAATGGCTGTTGTCTGGTTTTAACGGTTGGCACTGCAAGTTTGGACTTGTTTCCTTTGTGATGGTAGAGGGATGCACTGGAGCACAAACATCAGTCATTATAGCACATTTCCTACAGTATGTAACACAGGTTGGCTTGCTCCGTCTTTAATGTATTTGATTAAAATGACAATAAGTGATAAAATTGGAGTTCTGAGTAGCCATCGGGATATCTGGCGTACTTTGTCACCGCCATTTCATGCTGTCCTACAGCCTGTTGCCCATATAAGGAAAAGCAGAGAGACAGCGAGAGAAAGGTTAAAGAAAAAATATAGGGAGTGTCCTCTAAACCAGTCCTACCAGCTAGATCCCAGTTTCACAGATGAGATACTCTAGCTCATTAGTTCTTTGGAAGTCTTCTGTGTCCTTTCTGTAGTTTCAGTGAATGTAACTCTAAATACCTCTAAAAAAAACCAAGCATCCATTTGAACTTGTACTCAATAACTCTCTATTACATAGTTAGACAACTTGTATTACTCAACTGTGCTGTTCAGTGGGGAATACTTTTAGCTTCAGCTTTACTTAACTTGTTATATCCTGTCACTGTGACTGTCACTGCAGGTGACTCCTGCGTGGGTGGCTCGTTGCAGGAGAGAATGAACATGTTCTAACTTGCCAAACAACATGTAATGCCACATTGATTCAGTCGATGAATGACAACATTTAAGAGCTGAAACCATATTCATAAACAGTACACTATAGAAATGAATGCACTGTGCAGTATCACTTAAATGATCAAAAATTTATGATGCTACAAAGAAAAAAACTTCAACAAAGGTGAATACACCGGTGACAGCCTGTCATCCCTGAGGAATAGTTGAATACACCTTTGATTTCCAATTAGCCAAGCTATATAAATATGGATTTAAAAAAAAAAAAGACCTGTGAAAACCAGAATTTTCTAATCATGGTTCCACAGATGAACTGAAGGAACAAAAGAAAAACTGGTTAAAAGACGTAGAAAGGAATGTGGGAAAATCTCTCAACATGAAATAAGCAGGACGACAGTTACAGCGGTAACAGGAATATATGTACGAGTCTAAGTGCTGCCAGTCTTCCTTAAATAGTACTACAAAGAGCTTGATTTTTTACTCTGGCTCCGAGAAAAAGAGAAAATGAAGCTTCAGGCTTGGAACAGAGATTATCAAAGGAAATCAGACTTTGTGCAACAGGAGGACACAAGATATGTGTGATGAGTGTGACGATATCGGCGCTGCATTTGTGCAAAGGTGTCAGTTAGAAGGTTTACATGTATCCACAATGAATGTTGGTGGATACACGAAAAAACTTGCAGGATGACTCCCCGTTTTGAATAGTTTGTTAAAGGAAAAATATTGTAGTATGTATGATAATGGTTCATCACACACATCCAAAGCACAACTCCCCCAATTTTATCGAGAAGGAAACGACTATGACTTTGGCAAGTATGTTTTCCAGCATGAAGCTAGTGCAACACCTCTGGGTTATTTTGATAATCTAGGGTAAAAAATAAAAAAGGTCTCTTAAGAATTGCAGAAAAACTTTCTTTCCATAGACTTGTTTACTTTGGTGTCCTCCATGGCGGGGAAGATTGAATCTGTGATCGTAAATAAGAACCAACATATACGTTCTTTGGAAAAGTAAGATTTCAGCCTCTGTACTGAACGGTGTGCTGACTAGTAGAATTTTATAAATCTATCTATTTCAATTTTCCAAAAGACAGGATACCCTGCTGTTTGCATTACTGGACGTTTCACCGTTTTTTAATCATTTTACATTCAAGCGCTATTAAGCAGAGATTTGCTGTATTGTGAATTAAGATGTTTAATATAAAAATTGTCTGCTGGAACACACTGAACTGTGCATTACTCATCAGGTGATGATTTTTACTGAGTTGTTCAATGTTTCTATAAGAGTCATAATCTGACCTTTTCACTGCTTGTCCTTTAATTTAGACAAAAAGAAGTGGTGAAGCTGCTGAGAAGGACTGGAGCTCACTTTTCCAGAGACCAGTTGGAGGAAGCAGGAAATGAGCTGTGCAGGTTAGACAAACAAAACAAAACAAAACAATTCTTCCAGCAACTGTACACACACAATCAAATTTCTCAGTTTAACCATCTACTGTACGTTGACCCATCCTACATAGTTGACACAAGTACAACCAGTTGTCCCAGTGTGACACAAACTGCAAGAATGCTCCCAGGCAGCATAGCTTTGGATCCAATCTGCATCTCTAGTGCCGTCAAGTATAGGACACTCTAACTGGACCCTATTTTCTTTTATCTCCACAAGATGCTCAACAGGTTTTGTCGAGACGGTACCAATTTAGAGTTTCAGGAACACACCTTTTGTAAAACAGTCAAGCAAGGTTTGTGTCACTGTTAAGATAAAGCATAAACATCTGTCATCAGGCCCAAAAGTAACGTGATTTGTTCTGGCTTGATCTCCAAGACAATCTCTTTCTTATTACTTTCCTCTTTATCCAGAATCTAATTGATTGGTAATGACCTTGTTGTAATAAACAATGTTATTATGTTTATCAGCATGGCAGTCAGTGGTGACACGGAAGGCCTGGAAATCTGGAGCCTTGCCGGAGCAGATCTGAGTAAACGAGGATACGATGGAAAGACGCCAGCTCAAGCGGTGGGTTTGAGGAAGACACATTCCGCTTTAATGGCGCCATTGAAACCGCATATTAAAATTTGTATTCTTCATCCGTGACAGGCCGAAGCTGCTGGCAAAACTGAAGTGAAGGTGTTTTTAGCCCAGCTCATGACCAGTAAAACCCAGGTAATAACAGTTTTTTTGTTATTTTTTCCCCCCAGTTTTTCATCACTAATTCTGTCCAACAAAACTCAACAATTTAAAGTCCCTCTGCGGTTTATAAATGCCTCCTACTCTGTCTTGTTCAATTTCAGAGAATGTTTGGTGAATTTAATAGGTTTGATGAATATGATGATGAAAATGATGATGAGGTAAATTAGATGTAGTGAACATGTATGTAATTCCCTGTTTGCACATTTCCCATAATGAGCATGAGATCTCTCTTTAGCATGTCTGCTGTGGCTCCCGCTTCCCCCTCTGTAGTCTTGGCATATCATAGATCCATCATTCTCTCTAGATATCATTAGCTTATGTTCATTGTAGAAAGGCTGTGTGTCCCCAACTCAATCGCAATTGTGGGAGATAAAATGTTAAAAGTCTTGATCATGTACAGGAACATTTTCCACCAGTTTAGAGTTAGAGTGAATTTACAGTTTGTAAAAATTTCGTGAAAAGATCAGCTCAGTCGGTTTCTGCTTGGGGAACGTTGACAGTCAATGTACCCAAGTACATTTCCAAAGAATAAAGAAATCAAGAAAAAATGTTTGTTGTTACTGTAAATCTTTTTTTTTTTTTTTAGTAGATCTTGTATGATGGTTAAAAAAACTAATAATGAATCATTTTAATGATCATTTAATCCCTTGTAGAATTAATCAAATAAAAAATACCAATTATCCAATTCTATAAAATTCAAGATATGCTGCTTTCTTTTCTTTTTTTTTTTTTCCTTACAAAGAAAGTGGCGACAAAATACTCCCTGTGAGCTATTCAAAGCTGCGGAAAGCCAGCAAATTTCACAGACTAAAAGATAAATAACTCATTTAAAAGAAAGTAATGAGCTGATCAATAATATAAATCAATTTGCTTTCAGTCAAATAAAAATCATTTGAACTGAAAGTGTCTCAAAATGTTTGAGTGAATCAAATCTGATCATGTTCTGAACTCTTGCTCACAAATCCCTGTGAATCCAGAACCTGCACACACTAGCCTGACCTGTGTGACCATCTTGCATGTGTGTGTGCTGGTGTTGAAACACTTGTCCATCCTCCCAGTATCCCATTTTAATTGTTTCTTTTTCTTTGGCAGAACGGTGGGGTGATTGAATTCACCGCCCCCACAAGAGGAAAGTGAGCGAGCGTTGATGGAACTCTTGTCCGCAGTTGTGTCCTGCCAAGCCGTCCTTTACCCGACATCCACTGTTGTGCTATATTTTTCTGTTTTCTTTCAAATCTGCACATAAAGCTTATTAGCTTTACTGCTTCTGTACTTCTGTCCAAATCTCACAGTATATAAGCACTGCTTCGAGATTATGTTGCCCATAAAAGGCCATGCTGCACACATTTTTATTTTTGATTGTTTTGAGGAAGCATCTTTCTGAATGTCTTCATCAAATTCTTGTGTATGAACGAAAGACACTGACTCAGGAAATTAAAGGTGAACTTCATCTAAGCTGTTTGGCAAAGTAGTATTTTCTGTTTCCAAAGCAATATATTATAGCATCAATCTTGGAGATTGTATTATGTTTATTTGAAATGTGAGTGAAATCCAGGAAAACATGTGAACTTGTGAAAATAAGGTTGTGGTTACTATTGTCTTTTGCGTTACTCCGCTGCTGCATCGAACTCTTAAGTCACGCGATGGTTCAGCTCTTATAGCTGAACTTTTCACTTCCTGCTGCTCTGCAGGTATCACGGAAACCTTCAGGTACCTGTGGGACTCATCCAGCCTGTTTCTTGTACTGATTGACGAGCTGGCATCATCGCATATCTTGTACTTTGAAATGGGAAGGGGAAGTCCAGAGTATTGTGTGAGACAGATAAAAGTCTAAAACAGTTTCATTGTCGATGTCTTAGATTCTTTATTTTTCTTTTTTTAATCTTTTATCACAAACCAATGACTTATTTACCACTCTTGTTAATTAACTTTATGCAGTCAGTGGTTTTGTCTTTATATCATAATAACACAAATCACAAAAAAAATGTATCCTCTTTTTTTTCTGATGCTGCTACTGTTGAAATCCAAAGAAAATTATGCGAGGGATGTGATAAGAACTTACTCAGTGCTGTGTTTCTTATGAAAATAAAAGGTTGAATCTACTGTTAAATGAGAAAAAAGCCTCCTGTGTTTACTAATCTGTTCCAGAGAACCATGAAACTGTACATGCAGTGATCCAGGCTAAATATTCCGCTGCAAATCCCCGTTTTACATGTTCTTTATTAATTACTGCATATTTGTCAGAGGTCATTTCTGTGAGTGGACTTAGCTGTACTCTCCCCCAGAAATGTGTTCTGAATTGTAATCTGGTCATTATGACTGCAGTAGACCTAGAGGGAGAATGCTACATCAAATCTAAACATAAAGCAGTTTGTTAAACAGCATTGTGTCCGCCCCTACGGATGATGAGATAAATCACAGTTTAATCAGAAATCACACCAACTCAGGCAACAAGGACACAAAATTCCATCTATTCATGTGACTTGTCAACCTGCTGGTATTTGCTATCTTTGTCTTGAGGGGTGGCTGCCCAATCCTGCTCCTTGCTTGTGGAACCCAGTTCATCCGGTCGGACCAGCATGGGCCTCATTCTTGTCTGAATGAGAGGCTTGTATGAACCTAGCCCCAAAACACTATATAAAGCTCACTTACCTCTGCAGTCAGTCAGAATGGGCTTGGATGACAGCAAGACACATCACTGCAAGGAACGAAGGCTCCCTCTCAAGGTAAAATCTCGGACATGTGACCCCGTTCGCTGAAGGTTATGCTTGTTTCAGTACAGATTTTTTTTCCTGCCACAGACTTGGAAACTGAATTCAGCTGTAAATCAGTGTATTTTTCTTGTGCTTTAACCAAAAGATCTTCTCAGAATCTAACTCTAGCTCCTTTTTTTTCTTTTCATAGTGGGCTCAACAGTTTAGAAGATGGACGTTGCTATGAAGATGTTTGTTGTCATTCTGATTAAGTGGTTCTCAACAGTTCAACAGTTCTTTGAGAAAATTGTGAAATGTTTAGGACCACTTGACCAGTCAGACAAATGCTGCAGATTTTGGAATATACCATTTCTGCCTTGGCTTCATAAGAAGGAAAGCATATTTGATGGTGTTATTTTGGACAACATTTTGAAAAGCTATGTGATTTACTCATGCTTCCCTACCTCTTTAATGTATCCAAGTGTCTCCGTCTGTCATTACAGCCCCTTGTGTTACTCTCACACCTGCAGTCCAGTATCTGTGGGGGGCTGTAAAAATCATTAGGGTTCAGTAATTTCATTCTGCTGGCACACACACAAAATCTTAACAGCTCTGCTGCTGCAGTAACACTCTTTTCCCCCACTGCTCTACTGTTACTGCTATTCAGAGGTACTGATTAAAACATGTCAATAAAGAACCATTTGTCTGTGATGAGTCTGTGGGGGGATGACGGACCTTGAGTCTGCAGAGATGGTCGCTGTCCAACGTACTGAAAATAGTTTCTGTTATAAAATGACAAATTCGCCCACATATGGTGTCATTTTCAATCTAATCTATTAAAAAAGGGGGATGTTATCACCGGCCAATCTTGTCCTTTTTCAAAACAGACAATAATTAGAGATGGGTCATTATTTCTACTTTTAACCTGATTTAGGACACATTTCCTGGGCTTTGATATTACATGAAATCAGATATTCTACTCCAACCCCAACCGTAATTAATCGAAGCATTTACAGACAGCAGGGTTGCAAATGCTTTGAGGAAATTTTAAAACATACCCGTTTACATTCTGACGGTTTGCGGCAACTTTGATGGGAAAAGCAGAATCTAACACTCACACCTGACACAAGAAAATCCAAACGCTTCTTTCTCAAGCAGTGGGTTACTTTATATTGCATAAATCATTCATGAAAGCACTGTGCACCATTTATTCCCCCTCTCACTCTTAGACAGCCCCTTTTCCTTTCTGCTTTGATCTCCTCCGCACGCCTAGAACTATCAATATTTGCTAAACGTTTCTCACAAAGCCTGTCCGCGCACCAGGAGGAGAAGCGGACGTCTCACGGGCAGAGGATAAGGGATAAGATGTAGGAGAGGCATTAATGAGATGCCCAGAGCGATTTGCCTGTACGTGCGCAAGGGCAGCAGATGTAGCAGCGCGCGCGGTCCCGGGGGGATCCCGTCCTCGGAATTTCATCAGCGGCTCGAGGGGGAGACCCAACCCAGACCTCCTGTAGCGGGGAGAGCATGGGTGACGGACGTGGTAAATCATCTTCAGTATGGATTGCAATTATCACTCTACTGACAACCAATCTCCTCCAAACGTGCGCGCGCGTGTGTTGTATGTTTCTCTGTGTGTGTGTGTTTGTGTCTTGGAAGGAAGAATGGAAGCGGTGAGTTGCGTGGATTATGAGGTGCTTTTTTGGATAAAAAAATAATGTATTCATCCTTAGAATATTAATTATTTACCCCCTTCTGCTCAGCAGCATTGTTGTACAAACCTGCATCTTGATTCTTTCTGTCCTGGTGGAAAAGAAAAACTTACAAACATTTGACTTTCTGTGCCAGTGACCTTTCACTGGCACATGAAATGAAGTTTTATATGAACCACTGGAGACTTACAGTAAATAAAACACTTGAGTTTTTTTTCTTTTTTTTTTTTCTTTTACGATGTGTTTTTTAAGTTAACACTCAGTTGATTTTACGTCATGATGAGATTTTCTGAAATAAACAGTTTTCTATGGCTTTAAATACATCTTTTGTATGTAAAGGACTACTACTACTACTACTACTACTGCTAATAATAATAATAATAATAATAATAATAATAATAATAATAATAATAATAAT
>JAPMNP010639980.1:0-11264 GCA_029874935.1 Atherina boyeri | reverse complement strand
TTTAGAGTTCTGGTTCACCGACTTCGGAGAGCTATTTACTATGCGTCTGTCTCGACCGCCATCTTGAAGGGAAGCCCAAGTAGGCTGGTCTTTCATTCAAAAACTCATTAACGGTCTCAGCTTTCTGTGATGCCACGAAAATCGTCTGTACAACCTTTAAAATCACAAAAACATTGAAACAAGTGTTACTTCACTGTATTCTAAATTCAGAGTTATGTTTATCTTTGCAAGTTCCAGACAATACATTTTGTTTCCTTTTTAAGGTCGGTGGCATGTTTGACACAGTGCAGCGCAGCACCCAGCAGACCACTGAGTGGGCAGTGTTGCTTCTTGACATCATCAGCAGCGGTACAGTTGACATGCAGTCCAATAAGTGAGTGTTGACCACAGAAGTAACTTATTTTAAAGTGCATTCCATATGATTATCCTCTATCCAGACACTTGCGGGATTATTTTCAACAAAAATATAAGTTAACTGTAAAATGTTCTGTGTTTTCCTCTGCCTGGATTTAACATTTGTTCCTCTCCAACAGTGAGCTCTTTACAACTGTGCTGGACATGTTGAGTGTGTTGATAAATGGTACACTGGCTGCTGATATGTCCAGCATCTCTCAGGGCAGCATGGAGGAGAATAAGAGGGCTTACATGAACCTGGTCAAGAAGCTCAGGGTAAGACCTGCCAGAACGTTAAATGTAAATGTGTTCTGGATTTCAAAGTTAGAATTTTATACCTGAAAGTGTAGAATATTTTAATGAGATTCTTTTTGGGAGAAACAAACACCAGATGGATGGTTATATAGCATCAGTTAAAAAAAAAATTAAAATGAAACCTCACAAAGTAGAATTCGAGTTCTAAAACAGGTATGAAATAGAGCTTGAGTTCATGCTGAAAATGTCTGATACAGAGTTAGTTTGACTAGAATGAAGGAACTGAACAATCACCTAGTGTGCAAGAGTCTATTATATTTGAAAAAAAAAAAAAGTGTTCTATTGGCCATCAGTTAATTACTTTGCAAGGGAAACTAAAATACATTTAAATGATAAATCATATCGATGGATTCCTTTATCCTCCATAGTTTCTTTTTAAACATTCATAATTGTTGTTCTTGATCTGTTTTCTTTCCACAGAAAGAGCTTGGAGATCGGCAGTCAGAAAGTTTGGAGAAGGTTCGTCAGCTTTTGCCGCTGCCCAAGCAAACTCGTGATGTCATAACCTGTGAACCTCAAGGCTCGCTTATAGACACAAAGGGCAACAAGATTGCGGGCTTTGAGAAAGAGGTAAACAGTTGGCACTCTTGTCAGATCTGGCAGTGGGTAGCTGTCAACTTGTAATGCATACAAGTACTTAAAAGATTTAGTGGTTCTGGGAATTTCCTTAGATTATATAACCTGCATTAAAGAGTCATTCTATAGATCAGAGATTGGGTTTATTAAAACTGCTTTGTCGCTGTTCCATAAGGGTCTTCAAGTATCAACCAAACAGAAGATTTCTCCATGGGATGTCTTTGAGGGTCTAAAACACTCTGCCCCTCTTTCCTGGGGCTGGTTTGGTACAGTGCGTGTGGACCGCAAGATCACCAAATTTGAGGAGCAGCAGCGTTTCCTGCTTTACCACACGCACCAGAAGCCCAAACCTCGTAGCTATTACCTGGAACCACTCAAACTACTCCCTGAGGAAGAGGAGCCTCTGACACCTGTCTCCCAAGAGCCAGAGAAGAAGATAATGGAGGCAGTGAAACCAGAGAAGAATGTACCAGCTGTCCCCTCTGAGTCAAAAGCGAAGAAGGGTAACAAGAAAAAGAGAGCTTCCACAAAGACAGAGGTTGGTTATCTGTGAATTTCATCCTCTCTGGCTAGTTATGCATTTGCAAAAAGATGATTTCCAGACTGGCGGGGTAACTGATTTTCCTTTTTCTTTAGCCGGACTATGGTAACCGCACACCAGGCGGTGGGAGTTATGGGACTAATATGGCAGACTTGATGCCAGGCCACTCATATAGCAGGCTACCCTACAACCCACAGACCATGGGCATATACACACAGAACCAGCCACTACCTCCAGGTTTGCCTACAGAATACTGTAATCATTATCTCAGCTCATGGTTTGTCTCCATGGATGAAACAACAAGATGTTTGATGCCATCTTGGTTTACTTTTTATTTGGTTTTCAACAGGTGGTCCAGGTTTAGAACCTCCCTATAGACCTCCCCGTAACCCACAGATGAACAAAATGATGCCCACTCGGCCCAACTATCCAGCCATGATGTCTGGCATGCAGAGTAACATGCCTGGTATGATGGGACTGGACAAGCAATATTATAAACCCCAGCCTAGCTTGCCTCAGGGCCAAATGATGCGACATCAGTTACAGGTCAGACTGGTGAGTTAGTCCCCTTTAACAACTCAAGCAACTTCTTCCAGTCAAGTATACTTGAGGAAAGCGTGTAGTTTATAAGCTGAGGAGAAATAGGATATTTAATTATTTAATGCTTTTTTTCTTTTATTTTGTGTGCTTAAATTTAGTTTAGATATATATATGTATATCTGATTTTTACTTGAACCACTGCAATTGTTCTTATCTTTATAACTTTTTTTTAGCAGAATCAAGGTCTAATGGGGCAGCAGATCAGACAAATGGCACCTAACCAACCATACACTTCAATGCAACCATCACAGGTACATCTGTTTTTTTGTGTGTTTATAATTTGTCAGCTGTTTTTAGTAGAGATATGTTATTGTTATTGCATAGCCTGAAGGTTCAGATGTTTTTTGGTACAATCTCCATATATTGTTTGGCTCTGCCACATAAATAAATCTTGTTTTAAGAAATAAATCAATAATGGTTTCCTTTTCTCTTTGTTTTAATGATCAACACCTTTCAGAACATATCTCCGGGTTATACCACATATGGATCACATATAGGCATGCAGCAGCATCCCTCCCAAGGTGGTGGTATAGTTCCCCCCTCCTATGGGAACCAAAACTTCCAGGGTGCCCATCCTGGAGCCAACCCAGCTGTGGTGGATCCTCTTAGACAAATACCACAGAGGCCCAGTGGTTATGTTCACCAGCAGGCTCCTGTCTACCCGCACAATATGCAGAACACTCAGAGGTCAGTATCAGGCAGCCGCTTGATTAGATCTGAGTAGCAATTATGCTACTCATACGTACAAGTGTTGCTATTTTTATATTTGCACAACAGTTTTTGTTGTAGCTACACTGCCATCACCTCTCATTTATCTTATTTTTTCTCTTTTAAACTCAAGGTTTGCCCACCAGCCCCTCCAGCAGAATCCTATCATGCACAATCTTGGTCATATGGGAGCCCAGGGAGTCCATCCAGGCCTGAGGCCAAATCAGATGCTGACAGATCAACAGCAACAGCAGCAACATGCAGCACAGCAACAGCAGTACCTCAGGCTCAGAGTACGTCACTGATCATTTATTTATTTTTCCTATAATTTGTCAGTTTATTTGTTTGGGTTTATATATCGTCATTGGTAGATTAGCAAATCAATATTTGGATACAAAGGAAACATGATTACATGAGGCAAATTCAAGTTATTAATATATAATTTGGGACTGTTGCTGCTGTTCATATATATTAATGACCTTCCTGCTGTATCTTCCACCTTATTTTCCAATACTCTTTGCTGATGACACTAATGTAATCTTGACAAATAAAAATCTCCAATGCTAACAGTGGCATGGAACTTAAATCAAAATGGTTTCAAGCTAATACATTATTTTTAAATATGAAAAAGTCTAATTTGATTAAAATTTGTAATCAAATTAATTAGAATTTTACAGTGGATTAATCAGGATTAATCACTATTTGCAATAACACCTGAATCCTAACCTTTTTTTCCTGAAATGCATATCAAAAGATAAATAACAAGACCGCTTGGACAGAGCCTTTCTTTTACCGTTATTGAAAAAAGCATGCATGTGACATAATGCTCCAAATTGAGCGAGACCCTCACGTTCTTTTATTGAACAGATACCAGAAAGACTTTACCTACAACGTAGAGATAGTCTATGATGTGAGACATCACACTCTAATAAAATATATTTATTTTTGATTGCCGTGCTTGACTTCGAGCTGTAACCGTTTTTTATTGTCCGGCCATCAACGGCGCACAGTGACGGATAATGTAGCAATATTGCTGTCTGGGTGGAAATCGAGAGAAATTTGGGAGAAAGGTTGGTCCAGGAGATTTTCGGGAAGGACTTTGAAATCCGGGAGTCTCCCGGGAAAGGTGGCAAGTTTGAAACAAGATTTGAAACTCCTTGTTACAAATCTTGCAAAATAACCTTGTAGGCCTACTTGTTAACTGTACCACCATCATTCTTTTTATATATTTAATCCGTCCATAGACCTGCCTTGCTCACCTTGCTCCATCTCAACTCTAGCTCCCCGACCACTTTCCTGGTCATGCGTGAAATGCGTTAAAAAATTTATGTAATTAATTACAAACAACTAATTTAACGTAGTTAACGCGCTATTTTTGACAGCCCTAATCATATTTACTAACAAAAACAAGAAATACTGCGAAGACACAACAAAAATCATAATCAAATAATCAGAAATTTCCCAGGTTACTTCCACAAAGTTACGAGATTGCTTGGTGTCATAAGGAAAATGTGTGACTTGGTCAATCAGAGTTGTCTACTCACTTTATTTTATCCACACCTCATATACTGCAATATTGTTTGGGCCAGTATATATTCCTCCAACCTCCATAGTATGTATCTAGTTCAGAAAAGATTTATTAGAACTGCCACATTTTTAAAACAACTAGATCCTTCTGCTCCTCTATTCATAGTTATTCTATTTTAATATAACTTGTGAAGCTTAATATAGGTAATAATATGTCATACCTGTAATTAATATGTATAATCCCTTTCAGGTTTCATGCATCTACCTTGCACTCTTTTGTTGTTTTTTTCTTTGTCTTATTCTTTTTTGTCTTATCGTTGTGCAAAATAAATAAACTAAACTATTTTCATATAAATTGGAGCTCCTGCTGAAAGAAATTCCTTTTTTCAACCTTAATTGTTGGTGATTAGGGATAACTGTTTAAATGGGTACTAAATAGAGCAATTTAAATGTATATATTTGTGTGTATTGCTCTTTTTTGGAAATTATTTGGCTAAGCATTAGCTTCTAAGAACCTCTTGAAGTCAGCAACTAGAGCAAATGAGGTGCTATCAACATACACAAATTTCATTGTTTCAGCAATTCAGTGCATGTCTCTTCGGCTGGAGCTAGAAAACAGCTGGTTCTGAAGCTCATGGTTCATTCCCAGCACTCCTAATCTTGCTACACAGAGCAATAACTAACAAAGCAACAACAGCTCCTTGTATAGCCTTGTTTCTGCTATGTTCTACATCTAGCTTGTACAAACATCTGTAGTTTGCAAGCTTCCCATCTCATTAGTTCATGTCTCATTCTGTACAATCTCTCTCCACAAACAATAAGGTAAATTGGAGGTACTAATCTTTTCTTTAACTCTAGATGGTGCTCGGCAGGGTCAAATAGAAAATCCTCAGCCATAGCATTGAAAGTACTTTTGTAAAACATAATAAAGATGTTAATTTTAAAAACCTAAATTGAGTTCAGTCTGCACTGGGTTATTGAGGGCATCGAGCTTGGAAGTGCAAGACTACTTACAACAGTTGGAAAATTTATTAATTTAATAGATTTTTTGTGTCATTATCTTCAAAAGAAATCTTTGCCATTAACTTTTTTTTTTCTCCCTCAATTCCACAGCAGCAGCAACAGCAGCAACAGGCCCAAGTTCAACAACAACAACAACAACAACAAGCCCAAGTTCAACAACAACAGCAGCAGCAACAGCAGCAGCAGGTTCAGCCACAACAGGTTCCTCCTCAACAGCAAGTTCCACAGCAGCAACAGCAGCAGGTGTCGACGGTGCCTCCCCCAGGACAGGCACCGAACCAGGGCCTGGGCATGCAGCCGCTACCCCCCCAACAACCCATGGTAAGTCCAAACTGAACACCTCTGTCTCTTATTTTGCTGAATATTTTTATAGATTTGCCTAGATTGTATTTGCTTATATTTAGAGGTCTGCATCACAGATCCATTTTCTATCTTAATATACTGTATGGTAATGAACTGTGAAGAGTTCACAATGCAGGCAAAAGTGGCCCAAATCTGATTTCTTGACACACATGTTCCAGATCTGACTTTTTTTCTTTTTAAATTATCAATCTGTTTTTCTTTTTAAGATCTAACCAGGCCACTTTAATTTTTAGTACTATATCAGATGCATATCTGGTGTCTTTTAAAGCGACCTCAGTCTGAATGGTCATTTTGCATTTCATCTTTTTTTGTTTTTTGGATCAGTGAAGTGAGACAGATGTGAAATTCTGCGCTGGAGGAGGCAGAAAGCTGCAAGATTAATTGTAAACAATGGAACAAAACATTATATCCTAACTTTGTTGGTTTTGGATCGTCCAAAACCTTCAAAATTGTTACAGACAAGCTAACATGTGTAGCATCCTTATTTATTCAGTAAACTGCATTGAACATTGCGTCCTTTTCTGCCCATGCAAGTCACTTCAGGTGACCTGCAATCTGTTCACACTGGAGTCTGATGGTGTTCGCACATATAATGTGAATAACCATGCAAAAGAATTTGATCTCAGCAAAACAAAAAGTTAGCATTAAGACCTACAGCCTACATTTTGTTGAAATCATACCACAAGAATGTTAACAGGGATAAACATATTAGCCATCAATTAAGTATGTAAATCAGAAATTTAATCTTGATATATTGATTCAGTTGTTTATGATTTGAGGTTTGCTTATATCACAAATACTGCTACAATATAATTTCCATTTCATTTCAATCATGAGCCAGCAATCATTATCAGAGGGTGGAACAAATCAAACTTTATCAGTGTTTGAACGATATTTTCAATTTACATTGATGCAATTAGATTGTTTATCATTGAATTGGTGTAGATCAACATGTTTCACCCCTAGTATCAGTTACATTGAAGCCTTTGAAATGCTGTAATTACTAAGTTTTTGTTAATTTGTTTTAGTTCCCACGACAGGGAATGCAGCAGACACAGCAGCAGCAACAGACTGCAGCTCTGGTCAGACAGCTGCAACAACAACTTTCAAGTAAGTCAACCTTCATTTCCATTACCAATGCATGTTTTTAATGCCAGTTTTGTTTAATCTTCCCTCCTTTCTTTTCCCCCCCAGATACACAACCAGGACAAGGCACCAATTCATATTACTGATCATGCTTGTTTATAGTAGTGTGTGGAGATTAGACCCATTTTGTGGGCAGATCATGTCCTGTAGAAATTGTCCGAGAGTAAAGACAGTTGAGAATGCAGAGGACCACCAAACGGATGAACCAAATCTCAGCTTTGACCACTGAGGCAAAGATGTGAAAATGTCTTGACTTCAGCTGTATAATCATGGATTATCAAAAGAGGGCGTCTCATCTGAAGTAATCACTTAATGGTTAATGATGGAAAAGTCTATGTAAAAAAAAAAGAAAAAAAAAAAAAGGAAAAATTACCACAAATTATAAGAATGCAATTTTTTATTTTATTTCAATTTGTACAATTTTTTTCAGTTTCATGTATTTCTCATTAAAAAAAATCATGTCAGTTTTTATGTCTTGTACTTGTGTTGGCTGCCTGTTGAACACTTTGATCTTTTATGTGAGAAAATACATATCCCAACATGATGCAGTGTGAGAGGAGAGCTTGTAATGCAGGTTGGGAGCGATTTACAGGTATGACTTTGTTTGACTCAATTTTGCAGGCCTGTATTACTGACCGGTTTATCGTTACAGGTGAAAAGGAACCATTGTCCTCTACACTTTAACCCTTAAATTTAGATATTTACAATTCAGTCCTAACTAGCTTGATTTACAAATATTGTTTTTCTATTGTGATGTCAATGCGTTTACTGGTAAATATTTTACACAGGTAAAGTGAAGGTTTATTGTTTCAGAGTGAGATGGTCCACATTTTATTTATCCTTTTGTGATGGGTAATGTGCTTGAAACAGTCCTAGCAAATGGTTTGGCATGCCAAAGCAGAAAATGTACATCTGCAATTAAAACCAAATATGATTGTTTTTCATGTTGTGAGGTTTCAGATTGCTCATCTAATTTTTGTATTTTATTCCTCACACTAATATTCTCCTGCATGTGATTTAAAAATCTACCTCAGCAGGGAACTTAGGTGATAAAACTGTGGATTTACCTGCAGGAGAGGTTTGCTGTAGGAGTAATGAGCAAGGATAGGCCAGTACATGTGAAGAGGCACAGAGTGTGCAGACTGGAACATTGGATGAGGGGATGATCAGGTTGCTGTGTATCATTGTATTTTTTTTGGGCTATAATAGTCAATATAAACATAGGAATGGCTAAGGTATGGATGAAACTACCATCATTTCAAATCTGCAGATTTTTTGGTTTTCTTTGGTTTTTGTTTATCTACATTCTGACTTTCCAGGCGGCTAAACAGCACTCCAGAGTCCGATCCTAGTGCTCTGCCTTCAAAGGGACAGTCCCATCCCTGAAACCTTGGCAGGAAGTGTAGAGCTTTCCAGCTCCTCTCACCTGGTTGCACCCCAAGTCTGCTTAGCAGCTTATTAGAAATCTCTGGCACTACTGGCTGGAGGAGTGTGCCATAAATTCTTAGACATTCGAAGCAGACATGGATGATAGTGTCCAGCCAGCGTTGGTCTTTGCTGTCCCTCCTATCCAGCTTCCAGGGTGCATGACGCTGAACAAACCCATTTGTCTGCCTCACGCAGGCTGCAATGGCCTCCAGAGCTTTGTACACATGCATAGTCTCGTAATGCTTCTCCACCACCACTGGTAGGTTTTTCACAGCATCCAACATGTGATAGTCTTCAATCACAGCTCTGCCTCCCTGGTCACTGGGGAAAGACTGGGAACAGAACATGGGGTAGACCTGAGCTGGGTTGAGAGCTGGAGCTGTGCAGCGGTTCAGTAGACCACCCAAAGAGTCGGCAAGCTCTGCATTGAGCAGCTTTATAACTTTGTCATCTGTGTAATCGCAGTCCGAGTCTGGGACTCCCTGCCGCAACAGAAAGTACCTCATACCATCTGTTGTAAACATCTTTGAGTGTTCAAAAGGATCTACCACATTACCCAAACTTTTAGACATCTTCTTTCCTCTAACTGTCCAATGTGAGTGTACATGTATCACCTGTGGTAGAGGCAGTCCAGCTCCAATAAGGAAAGCTGGCCAGTAGATGGCATGGAATTTTAGGATGTCCTTTCCTATGATATGGTGGGCCACATACCACCATTGATGATGTCTTTCTGGGTAGCCAGCCACAGTGAGGTAATTCACAAGTGCATCTAACCACACATAGATTGTCTGTTCAGCATCACCAGGCACTGGGATGCCCCACTGAAGACGGCTTCTCTGTCGGGACACCGAAAGGTCACGAAGATCTTCTTGCAACCATTGCAGAACAACATGGTGGAAGCGCTCAGGCTGTATAGCTCTGGGGTTTGCTTTTAACCAGTTGAGTAGCTGAGACTGAAACGCAGAGAGGCGAAACATGTAGTTCTCCTCTTTCATCCACTCCACCTGCAAAATAGTGGAGTGAATTTATTGAAGCCTTGGAAAGTCAAATAGCTCAAAGAGAAAGTACCTTTTTTTTTAACTTGGACCTTATTTATAGCATGAAATACATTCATAAACTCACCCGGACAATTTTAGAGTTACTTGAAGTCTATCAGGAGATAATTATTATTAATACGTTAATACTTTTAACGTATATCGTGCTATAAATAAGGTCCAAGTAAAAAAAACAAAAAAAACTGTACATTTCCTTCATGTGAAGAGTCAGTATAAAGTTCCTTGCTCTGAGCCAAGAGGTAGTTCAGAAACCAATCACTTTTACACTGCAGTCTTAAGTACTGATTAGCCAAACAACATTAAAAATGTAGGTGATGAATCGGTAAGGCCAGAAATTTGTCTTCCAAAATGTTAAAAAGTTCAAGTGGATCATGCATTTCTCATACCCTTGTTTTGATCTGCAATTATTTTCATTAATTTAACACTTGTGGTGAAATAAATCTACTAAAGTTTATTTCAAATAGCACTACTTGTGATGGGTAAACTGACAATGATATTCAGAAATTGTTTAACATTCCATTAAAGTTAGCTCTTATTCATGTATGACCTTAGTTACCTTGTGTCCACTCTCCAGTGATACCTTTATCTCATTCCCTGATGAGTCCAGATCATCACCGACCTGCGATGGCGTGAGGAAGCTTTCATCTTGTGTGGAGTAATAGCCTTCATAACTCCCCTTGTAAATCAGCCCTTTGTTCCAGAGGACTGACCAGAAATGCTCCACCACCTGACGATGTCTCTGCTCAGTGGTTCTTATGTAGTCCGTGTATGATATGTTGCAACTGCTGAAGATATTTTTGAACTTCTCAGACACGTCAGTACAAAAAGTCTGGGGATCTTTTCTTGCAGCCTCAGCAGCTTGCTGGATTTTCAAGCCATGTTCATCTGTTCCTAAAATAATGATAATAATAAAAGGTATTATTTTTCAAATGCAGATATATCAACATGTATATTTTTTTTGTAAATGGACGCCATACCTGTTGAAAACCTTGAGTTAAATCCCTGAAGCAGTTTATACCTGTGCAAGCAGTCAGCTATCACAGCTGAATAAAGGTGTCCTAAATGAGGAGAGGCATTGACATAAAAGATGGGAGTTGTTATGTAGTAACTCCTATCATGTTGGTACAGCTGAGTGCTGCTGTATTTCAAAACGGTGCACCTCAGTCTTGGAACTGGTGATAAAAACCGCTTTGGCTGGGGTCTATGAAAAATATTCCTGCTTCTGGAAACGAAAAGAAAAGGAAACTTCATCGTTAGATTGCAGCCAACACCAACAGGAAGACTACTAAATATCCTGGGGGTGCGTGCCAACACTGGCCATATGCTTATCTAGCAAAGTTTTCGCTTTGAAAAAATGTAAAAAGAATGTCCGAGAATGTGGACGTATCCCTGTAAATTGTTTTAAGTTAAGCTGTATGAAATGGATAAATTCGAAGCTCTGTCCGTCAACGTTAAGCGCGTGTTTTGCCAATAGTTTTGCCTGCTTGTCAAGGTTAGCATTTCTTCCGGTTTCTTAACGCAGCAACCGCTCTTCCAATCAAAACGCTGCATAGTCAGCGTGAAACACCAATCACTAATCAACTCGCGAG